>JAECUM010031209.1:0-27358 GCA_016617855.1 Megalonaias nervosa
GTTGGCCAATAAGAGTGCAGTATAGCATTCAGCGCGTTTTACTTGCATATTAAGCGGGCGCGATCAGAGCCATGTCTAGCGGTACCGTGGGAAAATGGTTTAGCATTCCTTAAAGGTATGGTATTAAGTCAAACTTTGGATTGGGATACACAGTCAAATGCCTGAGCTAAATATCGGTACCAAATTTATTAGCTACGCAAAGCGTGGCTTGAAATATCAGCGTTTATTCTTAAATAGGTCACGCGAGTAAGGAGAGAAGTGTCCTACCTTGTAGATATTATATAGTACATGTATGACATGTAAATTGTAAGCAACGATACGAGCCCATCTGACACAGACAAGACAAACAAATAAAACAGAAAAACCGTTGTGTTTGCAAAACTTTACACGGCTGTTTCTACAGGAATTAAACCTTTAAATTTATTATGTTTCAAATAGGTTATTTCAGCTTGTTGCGAATACTGGAAAATATTTATATTGACCTACAAAATCGATGAGCCATAACGACCTCTGCTATTTTATGTACATTTATATAAGCGCAAATTATATCCCGGATATTTCATTCTTATAGTAGTAATTTTTTATTAAGCAAATTTAGAGAATTATTTAGAAGAAAATGTGTCGGCTGCAAAAGATGATTTTATTTGTGCATGGCTGTCTTTTTGCAACCAAATTTCGTGTCCTTCCGGAAAGGACAAATAAATACTGTTATTTTAATTTGAATTTATTGAATTTATTTGAATTTATTTTCTATTAAGTACAAATTCTATGCAGATTGCTAATGTTCCTCTCTAAACCCACTTTAGAGTTCGAGAACGTACGAGTTCATGTACAAAATTATAGCGGTTACAGCTTAGATATGTGGTGACGTGTTTATATTATCAATATAGTCTTGCAAGTAATTAACAATATCAGCTCTATTACTAGATAATCACATATACTACGGTTTTTCTTTGACTAATCTGAAGCAATTATTTTAGTCATGAAAATCACTTCTTTTACGGATAATATCCAGCCATCAGGGAACAAAGTGAACTCAAAACAGAGATAAAGTGATACGCTAGGTTATCAATTAAATATGGGACACCACATTTTAGCATTTCACTCAGGATATGATATTGTCCTCGGGCTTTTCTATTTTACAGCTATTTATTACTTGGTTTATTTGGTAATGAAGTCCTGGTTGAGCAAAAGTATTACATGGTACATGGAAAGTATATGATAAAATAAATAATGTGATTACCAGCATCAATATTGTTTGAGTTGTTGTGGTTTTCGAAGTGACAGAAAGAAATTATTCATAATTAAGTTGTTTGAGTATGAAGAGTCAACAGTAAGCTTGCTTCCAAAATTCCAATATTTCCTCGAGTTGGAAGTTTGAAGCGTCTCTAATTTTTGTTTTGAAGCTAGCTTCCCCGTATTGTTTAATGTTGAAGTTGATGAGCTGCTCGAATTGTTTCCTTAATGTGAAATAATGTATTTTTAATTCATGATTAAAATGATATCTATTTCTCTGGTGTTAGCGTTATGAACAGTTTTTTTTCTTCAAATCTTTACAGATATTTTACAGATGTTGTTTGCGTTACTCTTTTTAATGCATTTTCTCGGACTTCATACAGTTGAATCATATATGACATCATTTGAGAGCTGAAAGAATGTTTTGTTACCTTTGGGTAATACTTCGATTAGGGTTTTGTACTAGTTAGCATGAACTATCAAATGGAAAGCGGTACCGCTTCGATTCAGTCTCAGGCGGACGTCCACTCCGTTCAGCAAACACTTGTCTTGCAACATCGTATCTAAATGCAAACGATCCATCAGTTCTGTACCGAGCCCTTGTTTGATTTTGTTTCGAAGGTCCTTAAATCCCAGATTTTGGTCATCCTCATCAGTTGCTGTTTTGTTGAACTTGCCCCAAAGTTTCAGATTTCCATACTACGGAAGCATCTAGGTGTGTGTTTTTGGCTTCTTTTCCGTACGTCAAGAGATTTTCTAGTACGCATGCAAAGGGTAAGTATCCATGCTGCTGCTGACCAATGTTATTCAAGTACGCATCCACATCGTTGAACAAGGAATGCACGAAATTGTTGACGGGAGCTAGTCTGGAATCAGAAAGTGGGTTACTGTTCTCCCCTTTGAGAACTTTGACTTTCAGGTACACAAAATTATTATTCAGGTCGATGTAATTTCGGTCTGTCCTTTGGCATCAAATCTGAGGGGCTGAGGTAGTCAGAGACGACACGTAATGAAATTCTCGTTTTTGACGTCAAAGGCACGACCCAAGCGAATTGGTTGATTGATTCATTGCATATTTACTGCGCGTCAGCACTGTTAGGTTATTTAGCGCCATGCCAAAGGTTATATGTAAGATTATTTAAAAGAGATAAAAGATTTCTTATCGAACAGCGATAGAAACATCAAACAGTTAAAAGCAAAACGATAAGATGGTAAGGGTAATATATAAAGCTTCCAGATCAGCGGGGAATGTAAATGGTGTGTGTTAATGAAGATTTTGATGAAAAGGTATTGAGTATGAAGGACGGTATATACATTACATATAAATACTCAAGGTGATAGCATAAAAGTTATAGCGTAGAATAAATTTTACTTCTTTCAGAAACTCCAAAATACAAGAGACGTGTATTGCATCAAAAAGTTCCTTCATGTCATGCACGTTGTAGTACTGATCGCGAATAGGTTGTAGGTCGAAACACTCTCTCATTAAGTGCTTAACGGTGAATGTTCATTGCAAGAAACGCACTCTGGTGGTTCTTCGCCTTTTACCAAATGGGAGTGGGTATTACAAGTATGACCAATTCGAATTCTTGCAATGACTACCTCCTCCCTACGGATAGTTCTCAAGGAAGGAGTCCATTCTCCTAGGGTTGGCTTGATTGCATGAAGTTTGCTATTCACTGCATCATTTCATGATGCCTGCCACTTCTGACATAAAGACTCTTAGATACTAGGTTTAAAATCAGTATACGGTATTTTAAAATCAGATGGTTCTAGGGATAGGGCCACTCTAGCAGCGCGATCTGCTTTTTCATTACCTTTGATACCAATATGGCTGGGTAACCAACGGTATACTATATTGTGGGAGGTACTCACCTCAATATTTTTGATGATATTGGTTAATAATGGATTTTCCAGTTTTCTATTGTGTAGTGACTGTAGTATTGACAGTTAGTCGGAGAAGATGACGCTGTTTAAAATACGTTTCCTTTAGATATATTGCACAGCATGGTCTATTGCTCTGATTTCGGCTGAAAATATCGATATATCGATGTACCATTTGGAAAGCGAACTTTTGTTGTGTGTTTTCCACTAACGAAGGCTGCAGCAACCTTTTCCTCATCCTCTGATCCATCAGTATAAATTCTTGTGTAGTTTTTAAATTGGGTTAGGAATTCATGATAAGAGTTGTGGAAGATGGAAGGGTTTGTCTCAGATTTTTTTCCATCGTGTAGCGTAAAAAGTACTTTTGATTGCTTAAGTAGCCAAGGAGGTGTTTCAGAGATGGATGTTTTCAGTTTAGAAAGATCAAATTTTATACTGCCAAGGCCGGATGATATTCTAATGCCAAATGAAGGAATGGAGTTTAGTTTATTTTCGTATAAGGTTTTGTATTTGGGTTGAAATACAGCCAGAAATGCAGGGTTCAGAGGGTTCGATCTTAATTTGAGAGCATACTGTGCGGAAAGCATTTCTCTACGATGTGATAAAGGCGGTTCGTTCGCTTCAGCGAGAAGGTTTTCACATGGAGAGATCGTAAATGCTCCCAGAGCGAATCCTATTCCTTGATGAAGAATTCGGTCATGCATCTTCAAATATGACCTTCTGGCTGAACCATAAACAACGCAACCACAGTCCAGTTTGGAGCGAATAAACGTTCTACATAAACTGAGGATGACTTTTCTATCAGCGCCCCAGTCAGTGTGAGCTACTACTTTATTTAAATAGATCTAGAGATTTCAAACATTTAGATTTCAAGTTCTTTAGGTGTGAAATGAAGGTCAGTTTTGTTGTCTAAGATAATTCCTAGAAATTTTGTTTCCTCAACAAATTGAGTAAGTGTTCCGTCCAGCGTGAGGTTAGGTTCGGTTCGTCATGGCGTCTTCGTAACTGACAGAAATGCATCCATACTGTCTTTGACTTTGAAAAGTTGAAACCGTTGGCATTGGCCCAATTTTTAATCTTGTTTATATTTTATTGTAGTTGTCTTTCAATTGTATGCATGTGCTTTGATCGATAACATATTAAGGAATAGAGAACAATCCACATCAGGATATAGACACTTGCTGCTATTATTAATTTTGATGTTGAAAAGAGTTACAGATAAAATACTGCCTTGGTGCACACCCGTCTCCTGCTCGTACATATCTGAGAGGGTAGAACTCACGCATACCTAGAATTCCCTGTTTGAGAGAAAGTTCGATATGAAAGAGGACAGACGGCTTTTTAGACCCAGATCGTGGGTCGATAGTTGGTAGGGTCTGTGCTATCTTTACCTGGTTTGGGAACAGGTATTACTGTTGCTTCTTTCCAAATCATAGGTACATTGCCAGTAATCCATAAATCATTGAAGATTTTCAAAAGAGATATAAATAATGATTCTGGAAGTGTTTCTAAAACTGGTTGTGTATTTCGTCAGGCACAGCGGGTGTATCACGGGCCTTGTTTAAAGCCTCCATAAGCTCCAATAGTGTGAACAGTTGGTTATAACTTTCCGAGTTGTTGGATGTGAACTTTAAACGTGACTTTTCTTTTTGATTTTTAAATCTTCGGAAGGCTTCTGAATAATTAGATGATGAGGAATTTTTCGAGAAACTGTCAGCAAGAATATTTTCTATATCACGTTTTGAAGTAAAATTGTTATTGTTCAGTTTCAGATGTCGAAGAGAATTTTGTTTTCTCTTTCCGTTTATTTTGCGGACAGTGTCCCTAACTTTCTTAATAGAGGAAATGGAGTTTAAAGAAGAAACGTATTTTTTTAATGATGCTCGTTTGCTTTCTTTCATCGTGCGGCGAGCTTTGGCCAGAAGAGCAAAGTACGTACTGATATTTTTGGGCGTCGAACGATTGTTAAAGTTTCTCAGTTCTTCTCGGCTTTGTCTGAAGGCCTCTTTACATTCTTTAGGGACCCAAGGTGTTTGAGTTCTTTAACAGTTCGGTGAGGACTTGGGAATGGATTCTTCTGCAATCTGGCTTAAAATAAAAGTAAAAGGCTGAATAGGGTCATTTGCGTTGAAAAGGGTATCCCCATTCAGCCTAGTTTTACAGAGTGTTTCAAACGTAGCCCAGTCGGCCTTCATTATATTCTATTGTGGAACTGCGTCATGAAAGACAGAGTTAATATTTTCAAGGGAGATTGGAAAGTGATCACTGCTGTGAAGGTCATCAGCGACCTTCCAGTCATAGTCAAAAGCAGCGAAGGAGAACAAAAAGTCAAATCGATTCACGTGTATGTGCCCGTTCCTGGATGTAAGTACGTAGGAGATTTGGTGTTATATAAACAAATCGTGTCTAGAAATGAGTCTTCTACTTTTTGGTCTCTGTCACTTATGTGATTTGATCCCAGAGAATGTTATGGGCATTAAAATCCCCGAGTAAAACAAATGGCGCGGGAAGTTATTGAAAAAGATTGTCTAATTCGTTTGGTACCGGGTTCGCGATTGATGGTATATAAATAGAACAAAAGGCGATCACTCGGTGTAGAGTGACGCTTACAGCAGTGACTTGCAAATTTGTGTTTTAAACGTTATGAGGTGCCCTATTGTTTACAACAAAAGAAACTCCTGCTGAGGTCCTGTCAACATATTTAATGTAGATGTTATACAGGGAGTAGTTTTTAAGTGTGATGTTTTCCTAACTTTCAAGAATGTTTCCTGCAGGCATAGTACTGCAGGATCATATTCATGTAGCAGCAGAAGAATATCATTGGTAGAGAGTATGGAGCTAGGTAAGACCTTTCGCGGGGGCAGTCCATGTGGTTATTTTTTCTGGAGGATATATGATACTAAATGTTTTGGACCTGCCCTGAGAACATGGAGCAGTTTCTTCTGCATCCATGGATTCAAAGTAGCCAAATCTATTGTGCAGCTTAATGAGGTCATTAGACCTATTTTGCTGCTTGTTTGTTTGTTGTCTCTTTTAATTGTTTTGGAGACTTAGGTAATGGGGGTTGTTGAAAGTTGTCTGCGTGGAGATTGTGTTTTTTGTGCCTTGTAGTGTGGAACATTAGTAGTTGCTGTTGTATTGGGTAGATCAGTTTGAGTTTGTCCATCCTTTGTTGTCTTTGGACTGGTTTTTACAACAGTTGAGAAGGTTGGGCCGTGTAGATGGGTTCAAGATTCGACCATCTTTCTGGCCTCTGGGAAGGGTATGTTTGACATATATTTTACCCTCTGGATCTGCTTCTCTAGTTTCCAGGTTTTGCAGTCTTTAGAATTGGCATGGTGACCTTTGCCACAATTTGCCCAATGTGGGTTCGCGTTGCAGTCTGTTACTCGATGGCTGGTTGCGCCGCATCGGCCACATACAGGGCTTCTGAAGCATCTGTACTCGTGGTGGCCATACTTCTGACACTTGAAAGAAAGTAGAGGATTTGGAATGTACACTTCAAATTTAACTTGCAAAAGACCAACTTTTACTATCTTAGGTAGTGTTGGTGTTTTAAAGGTAAATTTGATGGTGTTGGTGTCCTGCAATTGTGCACCGCGTTTCATACGAATTTGACGAATTGCAGTAACACCTTGATTCCTCATTCCCTCAACAATTTCAGCGTCGCTGACCCCTGAGAGATCATGGCAGCGAATGAAACTTTTGGATGAGTTAAGTGTCGAATGAGCGAAAGAAGTAACTGGAATATCATAGAAAGTCTGAATTTTCTTGATATTTTCTGTTCGTACTTTGCGCTCATATTCAACGAGCAAGCTACCCGATTTGAGTTTCTTCGCGCTTTTGGGCGTGCCGACTAGGCTAAGCATAGTTTTTTCGACTATAAATGGCGACAGCGAAGCAATCGGTTTTGTTGAATCTTTTGACTGGATAACCATGAAGCATGGGATCGATTCCACACTACATGGCTCGTCATCTGAATCAGTTAAAGGTTTAGATCATTTTAGTTGGTTTTTGTTTTTGTTTTCTATTATATCTTGTTTTGTACTCATCACCCATGTTCACCCACCCTCCGCGGAGTTCAGCAAGGGGACACTTTTTAAGTGCCAGGGGTACATAGGTGGTATACACAGCAAGCAAAGATACCTCCCGATTGACCCATTAAGCCACCACCTTCTAGGAAGTCTTCTGAGAGTAGGAGAAAGGAAAAATATAGGGGTAGACTGTAGGGGCAACGGTGGTATCAAGAAAGATACATGGAGAAAGAGAAAGTGAGCGAGTAAATTAAGACTTCCTAGGGCTTGTCATGACCAGCCAATTTGTCGAGACCGGGCCCTCCCGACCACGCGTCTAGAAGAAGTAGAGGCCAAAGTAGTGTATAGCATTGGAAAGCCTCTGCTCAGCTACAAGGATACTTTCCTCTCCGGACACGGGGCGCAACCCACGGCAAACAGGTTGCCTCTACTTAGTGGCCTCTTACGACATGTAGTGAGGACACGTCGGGCCAATTCTACAACCCCGGACCCGCAGGGGGACCCAAGCGAATTTAAAAAAGATGTCGATGACAGGAAACAAATACTTGAAACCGCGATTGTACGTGGCCAAATGAGGGACTCATACTAAATTGGTTTGCCATTGATGATGCCTTTCACATTGGTTTGGCTTCTGGAAAATTTTCGTGGAATGGGTTTGTGTAACGTGTACATCACTTGTTTTTATAATCATCGTCGCACCTGGTGTAAACGTACACTTTTAAGTTGTTTTTATTTGAAGCACTACCATTTTTGAACTCATCCTTAGCTCGCAGGATAGGCAGGAATGCAGTTAATGCTCGATAAAAGGTTATCCATGAGGTCTTTCCTCAATACGTCACCCACTATTCACTGATGCTACTCTTTGTTTCGTGGCGTTTAGAGACTGCTTGGCTTGTCTGACGAGCGATAGGAGTAGGAACCAAAGGTGGCAATGTTTTTCTGAGGTCGCTATTTTTGCTTTCTTTTTTCACTTCTGACTTATTTTCTTTCTTTTGCATTTCTTTCGAAGAATGGGTCGACATCATCATTTTTGGCACAAGATTTTAGTTCTTCTTGTTGGGGAGTGGGGGAAGGGGTTAACAAGGATGTGGGTGCCATCGAAGTGGCAATGGGAGCCGACGAAGTTTCAAAGACGTCCCACGTGTCGTCTTCTTTCTCTTGCGTCCGTGTGACTGCGTCTGTTTTCATCACTGAGGGTGGCTGGCTTGTCAGCATCACCTTGAAATCTTTGAAAGTCGGTTTAGCTTTTTCGTCTAAAGCTTGTTAGTGAACGAGTTGAAGACTTTGCAAGACTTGGTCGTAAGATGGCAATTTTTCCGGTTTTGACAAATCAGTGTGATCCATTAACGATTGTAATTCATGTTATAACTGTGACATCTCGCTGAGATTAGGAAAAGGAGGTAAATGACATGTCCATTTTTCGTACCAACGATGGAATTCCATCTATCATTTGTAGGGCACTGAGGTTGGCTTCGTCCTTCGATGAGATTACAAGGTACGCGTAAGAGACCGTTCCAGAAAAGGGGTCCTTTATATCTTCCCATGATGCCTCCCAAAAAATGGTCAAGCAATCGATCCTAACAAAAAACAGCCACTTTTAGAAAGGGTCCCATCAGCAAGAGTCGAAATCCTACCCGTTGCACCAGCATTTTTTTCTCTTGACTGATCGGTATTTTCCTTTTTTGACCATTTGACAAAGAAAGTGTCTGTGTTTTCCTAAGTGTTCTTTCTGGTGCTTGGATAAATGTACCGTTCCTTTCAAGACATTCACATAACATTCATACACGGTATTGATTATTTATTTGGGGGATATTTGAACGAGTTGTTTTCGCATCTGTGGATTAGATGTCGTCTGTACCTACAGCACGTCACATTGTTTGCATAAACGAGGAGGCAGTCCCTTTCTTTTTCCTTTTATGAGAGGAGAGTGGTGGTGTGTACTTCTGGAAGTGGGGGGGGTAACGTCTTTCACTTTCAGGAGCAAAATACGCTGAAAAGAATCTCCTGGCACACGTCGTTCTTATACAGGAATTCATTTCCACTGACCTTCAGTACGTCGTATCATCTTCATAAGGGGCATCACTGGACGTTGAGGCGTTTACAACAGACTAAATCGTGATAGTTATTGTTTGGATAAACCCAGTAAAATTTGTAATATACCTATTCTCTGTTGGACTTTGATCCAGAGGAGGGCACTTTCTTTGCGACAGCTGCAAAAGAAGAAGAGGTTGTCACCGGAGAACTTTCTTTAGAAACGGGTTTCTATTCTTTTACATTAAATTGGAAAAGACGCGTATTAAATCAGGTTTGGCTGGCATCATGAGCAACGACAAAGTCAATGAGGGTAGGCTGGAGACATGGTCACCCAAGGAGGTGGTTTAGGGGAGTACCGTGGCCGCCGAGGATCCGTGTCTCTCTTTTCTTGGTACTTTTCTTATCCTTGGGAATTTTCTTTTTCTTGGGACGTTTTTGTTCTTGGTGCTTTTTCTGACCGATGCTCCACCTTTCTTCTTCTTGCAACGTCTATTGGGAGAGTTTTTTTTTGGGTTCTGCTTTAGCATTCGGATTCCATTTTATGAGGGAACCAATGATGACACAGCCTAGAGTGCCGCTGCACCCAGGTTTCAAAATGAATATTTTGTTTGAATATCGATTCTCGGATCTGCCAGGTGTGACAAAAAACCACTTTATGTTTGTCAGAAAGCGTTTGGTTTGATGAGGGATTTCGATTATGCCTTTAAGTAATTGACCTGCTATGACCGTAAATCATTGTAAGACTTTTCTGAGACTGGGTTCTAATACATGGACGTGCAGTTGTGAATTTGTTCGCGACTGATGCCGTACAGGGTACGAATCAGTTTCGCTGGAAGCTGAGATTGAAAGTAAGTCATGTTGACGACTGTGGGGCAGAAAAGAAGGTTTTCATATTTGTTTTCACGCCGACGGGGACAAAATCGCAAATAATCTGGGTGTTGTGAGGTTTAAATCGACGCGTAAATTGGCGTGAGGTATTACAGTGGCATTGTCGTACGGATAAACCAGGCGAGGAGTTCATATCTGTTAGTCTTACACTTGCACTTTATCTTTGGGACACTTATACAAGGGAACTTAATGGGCATTGCAACTGATGGTACCATGGGATTTACTTTGTTGTTTGGGTAATGAAACAATGATACAGGCATTACGATGATACCATTTGCGCGTAAACGAAGGTTTAATTTCTTCTTTGTCTTTTCCTAACATGTTCTCGAAGATGATCAGATGCGTTTGACTTGTATCCCTTCGTATTTGCAAGGAATGCCGTCCACAAAGACAATGGATTCTCCTTGTCGTTATTAAGTAGTTTGTAAGCCGATTGCCACTCGTTGTAACACCACACGATACGTTGTGGTGGACGATCTATCAAATTGGTTTTGTGTTCGATCACGCGTTTGACAAATTTATCTTTGCCTGAACCATTCGGTCCAGCAATTAACATGTTAAAAGGATGGCGACGATGCAGTGCCTCGCATGTTTGACGATCTATCTTTTCGTTAATGACTTTGACAACAGAGGAAGAGGAAGAAGAGGAAGATTTAACTATAGCTGTGGTGTTTAGAATTCTGAGAATAACATGGACAGCACAGGAGATTTTGAACTTTGAGGACTCGTTGATTGATTATTCAAACACATTGGCAATTATTAAATACAAAAATATCTAAGAGAGAAACGACTTTATTCATCAATAAAATACAAATTGCAATGACCAAAGTGGCCTACAGACAAGTCAGTGTGCACCAATGTCGATTAAAATGTATCCTCAAATTTCTAGGGGCACGCTGTAACGTTCGTTTAGTCTCCACACCACTGACAGTCTCTAATTGATTTTCATTCGTATCGATGTGAACGACGCCACTGTCCTGAACTTGATTTTTCTCTGTGTCGGGTTCTTCGGCCATTGTCACGGGTGTGAATGTCATGTTCAATTTGGGTTTTAAGTCAATTAGAAACATCTTTGGCATAAACAGCCACTTCTTGCGTCCAAGTATTGAAGTCAAAACTTTTCCAGTCACGTATATCTTTCCATCGTTAATGTACGTCAGAAGCTACACATGCTTCTTCGTAAACATGAACAGTCGATAAGCGCCACGAATCTTTTCTTCACACCGAGGTAGAAAAGTATCGATAAGAAAGCGCAACACTTTCGACAGAAGGGAGTGTCTCGTACACATTTAAAGTTGAAGGAACAACCATGATGTCTTTGCAGGAACTGTTCGTAAACAAGTCTACAATGCATTTGCTGGCAAACGAAATCAGAGAAACGTAGTCACTAACACGCACACAACATGACGCCCCAAATCCAATGGAAACAAATGATATAAAAGGTTTTGATAATCCTCCAAGGTCTGAATAGAGTCATTGACTTCCTACCACAGAATCTGTTGCAACATTACTGTTAAAGGTCATGGCATGGTGGAATACGTTTAAATTCTCGTCAGGTAGCTTCTAAATGTCCTTAGTTATTCACACCCTTGTCACAAAGTTGAAGTGATCATTGTAGACATCTTTCAAGAAGGTAATGAATTATTGTAAGCTCTTTAAAGATGTATACTCTGAGCAACAGAGTCTTGACAACGTGAAATCTAATTCTTTGTTGACTTTGTTCACTTTCCTTTTGTGTTAATTTTTTTTTTTACACAAAAGTTCTAGTCACAAATTGAAAATTTTCTCTTGCTAAGGCTGGTCTAAACATTTTTGTAAATCTTCTCTAGGAATTATCTTGGCAATTACTTTTCAAATTTGGCTTAAATACTAAACTCCGATGAGCCAATGGTAATGTCCAACTTTGTCTCGTAGCAAATATGGTTTGTTAAACGACATAGTATGAAAGGTAGCGTAGACACTTATATTACATGGGTCCCACCAAAGGAAGGTAGTGACAGCGCGGAGACCATGGAGCGTGTATCCAGGTATGCCGAGTTTATCTGCTTCTATTCGTAAAGTGAAACACCACAACTGAAACACATGACTTTATCTCCGTCTCCTAAGTAGACAAATCCATCTCTTGCTATTTAGGTGTGGGTCAACTAAGATATTTAGGCCATTTCCCTTTGAACGTTTGGAATCGGCATTTAAAGACAGCATTGCCAGGCAAAGCCACGTTGCATTGTATTCTTCTTTTAATACCTCATTTGGATGAGGTGGTGGTGTTATCTGGAGTAGTTTGCACACACATGGATGAGATACACGCGCGGTATTACGTTTTCTATTAAAACCAATCAATGGTCGTGTTGCATATCTTCCACTTGTAAAGAGGCAAGGTACATGATAATGAACGTCATCGCTTTCGTATCTGTAGGGATATTACACGCACGGCATCATTTTCTATGGTGGTAGTAATAGAGAAGCGGCCATGATGTGCTGGCGAAGCATTGTACGGCATCAATGTAATTGCAAAGTACAGCATCGCACTCGAGTTTATCACTGAAAATGAACCAAGCTCTGCGTTTGTAATCGTAATGGAGTGTCGGTCTTGAAAGTCTTTTTTATATTGATCTCGGCGTCCCCATACGAAAACGTCTTGTAATTTGGAAACTGCTCTCATTTCAGGTTCACGATTTGAAATATTTTTTTCCAAAGGGCAACTGACGATTTAATGATTTTGTAGCCGTATAATTTTGTGTGGTTCCAAGATGATTATAAAAAATGTTGATCCTCTCCGGACTGCAAAGCTTCATGCAGCACGTCAAAGTTCACCACTTCGATTTCTTGGTCTGGATTCTCACAGCGATGAATGTAGATGCAACTGCCCTTGTCAAAGTACAGGACTCGATATTCCATGAAGTGTAACGCTTTGTACAATCTTAAGGGAGCATTGGCAGTCACGTAGGCTGCAAGGACGCCATTTCCAAACTCGTCTGGAAGCACACACTCTGACTCTTCTTCGTAACTGACCAAGATCAAATCTTCACGAACGACATACACGTGTTTCATTTGTTTTCCTTTGTCGTCCACCAGTTCAAAGTAACGGTTTGGATCTGCCAAGTACTCCGTCTGGGATAAGTACAGTCGTTGAACCATTTTCCCCTAAAAGCATTTCAGCATGACTTTGTCAAATGAGCGCCTTCCTTCTTTCTTTTCCACTTGGTCTAAAGTGATGCCTTGGATGGAACGGTACTTTTCTTTGAATTTTTCTCAGTCTTCGGGAGTCTGACATGAGGAGAGATAGCCGCTGACTTTTTGTTGTAGTATCAAAAATTTGTTGATGAACCCAGACAAAATGCCTTACTGGGATTTGTCGTCCTTGTGGTACAGTTGTGTGTTTGGAAAGCGGCAAATTTCATAGACTTTTAATTCCAGGATGTGTCACGTTTCTGTTAAAGCGCGTTCTTCCTCGATGTGATGACAAGGTTAATCTTGGTTATAGGTTTCGACACAGGTACGAAACAAGGGAACATCAATTTTTCTTGGCAATGATGTAAAACGGGATGGTACAAAGTCTTTACACTTGATCAAGCCTTCGTACTAACGAATGTATTACACACCGATGTGTTTTGTAAATATCTGGTAGTGTCCTGTTGGAAAGTGGCCATATGTGCACACCCAAAGATACAACAAACACACATCGATGTATTTGATTTCTTCTCCTTGAGATTCATCTACTTCGAACACCAAGCGTGCGGAATTTGTTTTTGTTACGTATATGTAATTAAATTGTTTGTGTGTTAGTTTTAAAATTCTTTTTTATTTTAATTTTGTTTCATTACATTTTATTGTAATGATTATTTTCACCGGATTCGATATTTTCTTTCAGTAAATTCTGTTTATTTAGAACCTAAAAGCTATTACATTAGCACTATTTTTGGCTCACTCTGGTACATAGAGTTTGTAAATACTACGCGAAAACGATTGGCTATTTCCAAGGTCATTTCGGCCCACGTATTAGCTGGATTGTAAACAGACTTTCTATTTTATATGTTTTCAGAGTGAGAGTTTGGCTCTTAGATAGGGCTGTTGTTGCTACGTGACAAATTTCATCTTTTCTATTGCGTTGTTCAAGTTAGTAAATCACGTAGCCTATCACGTGGAGTACCATGTGATCTAAAATCGAGGCTTAAAACAGTTATCTTCTACTAGATCGGGTCAGAGTCGTTCTTAACACCTTGAGGAAACAAGGTGTTTCTAATTGTTGTTGTCAGTTTGATTTTCATTTGTTTTTGAAATTTAATAATTTATTCTCTAGGAAACTAAACAAGTGTACTTTTTTTATAATAGTTCTGGGAGAAAGAAATTCAGTGGAAATTTATTCTGGAGTTATACGGAAACGTAAACTGTGATTCAATCGAGGATCTGTTACCACCAGTAGAACGGTCTCATCTGACGTCATCGCCTCCATATTCGAACGTCATCAAGATTCGAACCTGGATTTTATTAGAACTGTTTAGTGATAGGACTTGTATTTTTCAATCTTAGGATTAAAATGTGGATTATATTCACAAACCGTAAGCTCTATTTCCAATTTTTACATTGTTTTCTTGGGAAATAAATTATTTTGTTAAAATATACAAAGCTTGTTGGGGGGGGGCCGAGTGGCCGAGTAGTCTAAAGCGCTCTCCGTTACGGATCACTGCCATCTCACCTCTGTCTGCGTGGGTTCGAGTCTAAGATTCGTCAAACGTGGATATGTGAGAAAGCTTGCCAGTAGCTTCTCGTGGGTCGGTGGTTCTTTCCGCGGATTTCCAGGTTTCTTCCTCCACCATTAATACTGGCCGCCATGTATAGCCTATCGTGTGCTGAAAAATGGCGTTAAGCCCCACAACAACAACAAAAACAACAACAACAACAACAACAACATCAACAACAACAAAGCTTGTTGGCTTCACTCTTTTTTTCTGTTACATTTGTACGAGCCTACACGCAACATTTTTCATCCAAACAAATTGTTGCGTGGGTCCAGTGGTTCCATGTCCACTACGTCGTAACTTTCGACAATGCGCCTAAACTCGGGATTACTTTTGAAACGTCGACTGTTGTCGTGCTTCCACATTTCCACCATAGGATTCCTTGTTGTTCTAACTGCAGGCGCCGTCTGTAGGTGTTTTCGTACAATTCTTCGTAGGTGTACTCTGAGAATTGACTTTTCAGGTGAAGTTGAGGGTAACAAGTATTACATCTGTGAAACAAACATCCATGAAATTCGTAGACGATCTTGGGGTCTTCTAAATCCCAGCTATCGACCGAAATATTTCCAAATTTCTTTTCGCCTTTTCTGGTATGTTGGTTCCTTTACGTACAAGTACCAACCCAGAGCTTTGGCAGAGTATCGACGGCTGATGGACTGGGAAGTTTGAGAGCGTATGATGGCCAATGTCTTCTATGGCACGAATTTATTGCGGTCCACTAATGAGAACTCTTTGGCGATGGTGGAGACTTCCTTCAAAGGATAGATCCTTCCGTGCTCCATAAACAACTGTCGAAATTTTCTACAACAGCAGCGTAAAATGTCCACTTTGGATCGGCAATAATTTAACATTTATTTCTGAAGGTCAAAGATGTTAGATGCTTGAGAGTGGTACCAAGCGTAGAAAGCTCCTCGTTGTTCGGTGTCGTGATGAATGGAGCTTTTCAAACGATCGTCTTCTTCGGCTTGACGTCGTTGTTTCAGGGTCGCTAACAAGAAATCCTACAAATGGCGATGAAACCTTCTACTTTCTGGGGAGGCACTTCGGACGTGAACTCTTTAAATTTCACCGTGTAGGTATAAGCCTTGCGTTCTTGCGTCTCTCGAATGTGATAATAATTTGCGGGAGCTACTGACTGACTTTTCTTTGGAGGTAGACTATCGTAAACTTGGGGAATAGGTGAAGGGTGTTGCTTGTTCATGTCGTCTTCAGAATCACCTGCACAGCTCATGTGTGAGGCACTATGTCACGTTGTTGAATCTTACTTTGTTCTCCTTTCACAATGAAATGGTGCGATTGTTTCATCTTGAATGCAAAATGCCATTTGACTAAGTCATACACGCAACGGGCTTCTATATTATTTATATACAGCTTACTCTTTTGGTCAGTGTCATACGAAAGTATACTTCAGAGAAGACGACGGACTCCTCCTCCTCTCAAGAAAAAGTCAAGATACTTGCTATATCTTTCATGGGAAAGGACATCGGGCTACAGAATGCCCACACCGTCAAAGGAAAGAAAGAACAGGAACAAAATATAAAAAGGTTGAAGTACCTGTTATCGTTATCATTAGAAAGTACACTAGACTTCAGAACGCCCGAAGAAAAAGAACAACAAAACAAACAACAAGAAGAAGAGAAAATATCTTCTGAAAATGAAAAAGAACCCATTCGCGTGAAGAAATGCAAGAAATCCAGACCATGAGAAGAATGTGAAGACAAGGAACAACCCGTGCCGGTGAAGAAATTCAAAGGTAAGGGCAGAGAGTGAAAGAATAAAATGGACATTTTGTGATGTGTTATAAAATGTTCATTGCGATTTCTAAAGAGAATACAGCAAAGATAAGTAAGTGTATCTTTGTCATGATTTTTTTCTACTATGAATAAATATACACACACGCGAGCGTGCACCTTATGGGAAAAAGATTTAAAGTTTTACTTGATTTTGGCAATCTTTGAGCAGTATAACTTTTCTAGATATTGTGGGTGAACCTGAAAAGGACCGTTGGGTGTTGGTTCTTTTGACGAACGCATGGATTTGACATGATTGGCTTTAACTGTTTCAAGCCCTTATCAAGACCGGCCTACTTCTTCTCCTGCTATCGGGGATGCTTTGGTAGCCTCCGCTGATGCTGTCATCTCATTGGTAGTGAGTGAAGGTTTAGTAATGATTGAGTTGAAGTACTTGGCACTTGAAAGTCTCTTTTTCTTCGGTCGAGTTAAAGAAGTCTGATACATTCGTCTCAGATACATTAACTCTGTCAAAATATCTTGAAGCAGATGCAACGTTTGGTTTAAATCGTCATTCTTCTGTGCTGCTCTTTCGCACTTTCTCTTCTCTTCTTCTCGTTTTCTTCTTTCCTCTTCTTGCTGTTGTTGAATAACAAAAGACCTGTTCTGCTTCTTGCAGTTGTTGTAAAAATTTCTCCAGTTCTTATTTATGTCTCTGCCTCAAATCCTCTACCTAAGGTACAGAGTGAAAAGGCGGTGAAGGTACTGGTGCCGGTAAAAATTATTGCGAAGACGAAGGAAAATCCTCCAAATTAAAATCATCCTCTTCTGGAAGAATGACCATGACTTTCGTATCCGTCATACAGTCAATCCTCGTATCCACCACAGGTGCATCTCTATACATCGTCTTCCTTGTTTCAGCAGTACTCAAACTATGTCGCATCGATTCACTGCGCGAACGCACGCTGACGCACCTATATATACCATGTGACGTCACGCGTCTCCCTCTTCTGATTGGAACAGAGACTCCCTGCTTGTAACGCAACTTTGGATTGGTGAAACATTTCAAGTCGGTTCGATCCAGCTTTATGCTTTAAATACAAGTGTCTTGTCCCATGGCTTCACTTGTTCTCACGAAAAGGTGTAGTCAAATGTTGAATCAGCTAAGATTGTTTCTGGGATAGTGTTCAATCCAGACTACACAATATACGTGAAGGCATCGTGGGTCATTACCAGGATCAGCGATACAGCACTACTTAAGAGAACAATATATACGGTTATAGTCATATTTGAAATGACCTACTGAAAGAGTATTCGTTATTTAAAAGTTGGGATATGTACATGTTTTCACAAACAACAAAAATATAGAAATGCTCGCCTGTGGTTGTGTATTCGTAGTACTTGTGTGAGTGGTACCTAGAAGTGTCCTAGCACAACAACTCGCTCTACAGTTACACCGATGAGTATTAGACATATCCTAGGTCTATAGAATGCCCGCTGTAGGAGTCCTTCTTCCTAGACAGGAGCAAGGGGTACGAAACCTTAGTGGAAAGATTTCCGTGGCAGAAGCCAAGAAACGGTTTTGGATTGGTATTATTCGATATGGTCGAAGGCAAATGGGCGACTATCCACCATTATAATGGAACCCGATACACTTGTGGAGGAAGAATGACAAGAAGAGAGAGACCCGTTTCAGGATCATGTGGCTATGTTGGAAACTGCTGAAAAACATCTTGCGGAGGATGCCACAGAGAAGAATCGGTTGGTCGTGCAAGAACCCAATCATTATACAACAAAGCCACACTAAAAGACTGCCAGCAAAACCGCCATAGCTAAAGTCAGGGTACATCCATCAGGTACATCTGTGGAGACGTTGTTGAGGGATTTCGTGTTGGCAACCAGTCCCCAAAGCTGGTGGATGAGGCTACTGCAATGTGGCGCCGGTTGGTTATAGAAGGCTACATGGATGAAATACTTGTATCACTCTGGTCTGCGAGTTGTGCCACAAGTTGGAAGAAACAAACAAGGTAGACTACAATGGCACCATCGCTGTATGTGCGCTGTATGGACCCACCAAAAACCAGTAGTGGTAGGGCACAAGAACTTATCGAGTACGACCAACCATCGCCATTTCCAAAACAAGCATGAACCATTACACTAGAAAACCCCAAAGGAAATTTTATTTTGTTGGAAATCGAAAAAGGTTTCGCAATTTTGTCTACGGAATTTGGTACGACTATTGCAGATGCAACTGATTTACCATGCAACCGTTTCAATTCTGCTCCATCTCATTTGTGTGCAGACAGAATCAGACAATTTCTCATGTGTGCACACAAGGAATTGCAAAACCTACTACCAACTGGTGGATGCGTGAACAACCGAGAGTACAATAGATGTGCCTAGGATATATATATATATATATATATATATATATATATATATATATATATATATATATATATATATATATATATATATATATATATATATATATATATATACACACACTACACACACACACACACACATTCGCGCCATCGACGTTGTCGGACAAAAAATACCCCCAAAAAACCCAGTGGTGTGGCCGAGCATGATCGCGATCTTGTTTTCGATTACGACCAACCACCTCGGTTTCCGGTAATGGCATATGTAGCTACACTAGAAAACGTCATAGAGGATGGTTTGCTATAAAAAGTTTGCACAGCGGGTGTCGACGAACTACAACTGTTGTGCACACGTGGATTCTGTTTGTTGGCGTTGTAGTCCCGCTTGTTTCCAAGGAGTTGTTTGGCTGGCCGGAAAAATGATTGGGACCAATCTATGTCGTGCGATCGACAAAGTGTCCTCCAATTCTCTCTACGGAATTCTGTTGGATTTTGGTTCCCTCGCTGGTGCCTACGGAGTAGTAAACAACTGCATAGACAACAATACAACAAGCCGGTCCGATTTTCTTTGCGCTTGTTATGGGAATATCTCCAAACTCGCAACAAATCTGTGCAGAATATTGTTGTAGAACTCCCAGATGTTGTATTCGTTTCTACAGAAAACGACCATTATTTGGATATTATTCGTCTCCAATACGATTGCCATTGCTATTGCATGGTTGCAAAACCAACCAGGAGGTTCTTTTGCTTCCTCGATACAATGTTTCCTAAAGCCCTGTGCTTATGTATTTGCCAGGCTGTAGACCTAGATATATGTTATGTCTTTGTTCTGGAACACTTCCACCTTTCTTATGAGCTGCAAAATCTTCGTTTTTGCTGGCAAGATGTGGTATGCAGAAACTATTTCTGCGTCGACAATCATGGTCAGTATTGCGAATATATCGTTGGTGAAAGGCGCAGAGTATACAGAAACAGGATTGTATACGTTCTGTTTGCTATATGTAGTATAGACGATTCTTGCTGCCTCCATTAGGATCTCCAGGTGTGTTTATATTTCGTTTGGATCTACTCAAAACCCATGTGTCCTAGCGTGCGAATCTGTTTCCTCAATCAGAACATCTTTGCATTGTTTGTTTGCTACTAACAACCCACTGTTGACCCAAACTGAAAAAATGTATGGTGCCATTGCCAATGTCTGTCGAAATAGCAATCCTGCAAGAATTTTCGGTATCCAAAAATTCGAACAGTCCCTGCCCTCGAATCTCCTGCAAATATCTCCAACAATTTCATGGTATCACACCCAAGAATGGACAGAATTTTTGTTCATGTTTAATCCTTCTTTGTTCTGTAGGCTCATTTGGCCATATACAATATCTGCAACTCGCCTAGTTCGATATTTCATTTGTGTTGCTTTGTTCTGTATAATGCCTGGTCATAGATTGGCTGCTAGATCGTCTTCCACTGCAAGAAATCGTCGGTCTCATTCTAATGCATACATTGTAGACATACATCGAGCGGTTGGAATCCGCTCTATTGGCCATCGCAATGTATCTTTGCACTCTTTGTTAGCCAAACTCAATCAACATTATGGAATCGAGCGACAACCGTGATAGTGGAATGCTTATATCATGGACTTGCATTGGACAGTTGCACGAGGCCAAAATTGTGTTTATGTCTGGATCTTTTATATAGCATCCTATTGGAAATAGATTGATTCCATCGCAGTCTGTTTGCATATCCGCTCGAAATATTAGGAAAACACGAAATCCAAAATAGGAAATAGTTGTAAGAACTGCTCGGTCCTATTTTTCTGGCCGTTGTCGGCAGTTGGAGATGCACGTACGCCTCCAACACATGTTTTTATGTGCACATACCGTGCCTTGAATATCGTTTTCTGTGTTTGACTACAAACTAACCATTTGGGGTTTCTCCACCGTCGGTAGGACAGACTAATTCCAAGATATCTCCAACAACTTTTCGAGCTGCATCCTCTTGCATTTCCATACCTTGTCTACATGCATACAAAGGTGCTTCGATTCTAGTGCAACCTCGTGCATGGACATCTGGATGCAGAAATGCTTTGCGCAGATGTTTGTTGGTACAAGCCATCACAACTTTCGTATACTTCTGAAGCTTCGACATTCGATACGATTTTGTTGTAGATAATGTAGCACATAGTTTAGCCCATTGGCGAATTGCGTACGTACAAAAATATTTGGTTTACAACGTTGTTGGTGTTGTCTAGTATTGTTTCAGCAGCATCGTCGTTGTTATGCTATGCAGCATCGTTTCCTTGTATTTGAAAATCTTGGTTGCACAAACGTCGGACTAGTTTTGGACGATGTTGAGCACCAGAAAAGTTTTGGGTGTAGTCGATACAATAGAAACTAAAGCTGCTACCAAACAAATATTGTCCGAATTCTGGACGTTTGGCTTACAACAATTTCATTGGTATTTGGGATACATCGCATTTGGCTTAGGCTATTGCAACAGAGTTGTTTCCGCTATGTAGTTGTAGCCAATTGTTGTAGGTCTTTTGGTTGGTTCCACGTTCGATTTCACAAACGTTCCTGGCTATTTCTCCTTTGGATGTCCGAGAAACTGTGCAATTTTTGTTGAAATAGATGTAGAGTGCTTGTATGCTACATTTGTTTCTACAGTAGGTGTTTTGCTGTGTAAAACAAAGGTGATTGTTATTTGTAGACCCTCCAACGATTTTATCAAAACCATTCTCGCCAGATATGCGTAGGATTCGCATGAGTTCTCGCTCAATAAATACTTGGCCCCACGCTTTTCCGCTCGTTGTCCCATATTGGCAAACATTGCTCGAACTGTTTGGATGCTAGAATATATATATTACTTCTGTTGTTGTTTGTTTCATGTCTACGTTGTTGTCGCTGATGTTATGTTCCAAATCTATTGCTGGAATTGTTTCGGCATGCTATTGTTGTCCATATAAAGTAGAGCAAGATCCTCGAATTGTTAATTGGGGCTGATTCTAGACCTATCGAGAAGTTTTGCGGGTTGAAGAAAAACAAAAAAAAAATGGATTTTCAACCGTTTGTGTTGGTTCTGGCTAGTTTGTCTGGTTGCCAAAATTTGGAGTTGTCCTAATCCTTTTCCCGCTCCTATAAAATACATACGTGCGTATTTGGTTGTAGATGCTATCTGTGAACTTGACACCGCAACAGCTATTGGTCTGAGTGTGGCTGGAATCGCAACCACAGCAAACATTTTGGTGCACCAATCGGAATTATTGTTGGGGCAAAATAGATTGTAACCGGTGTCTTTGATGTTGTTAGCAAATTAATTTCAATTTTCGATACGATTACTCTTCAGAACTGCTTGCAGCGGCACAAAATAGTCTGAGCACGATTAGTAAACTGTAAACTGTATTCGTTGGCAACCGAGGATAAATAATTAGCATGGCCGAATTCGAGATAGTGTTGACGGAAATATAAAATTACCCCAGCTCCCAGGAACCACGCGGTTGCGGCGCAGACAATAACAGTCGAGTAAAACCAAAACCAAATTGTCATAGGCGGTTTTGCCGGTCAATGTATGACTTGTTCGGGACACATCCCTTTCATTGATTATTAATGCTAATAATTAACGGGAAGGAAATCGTCCGTGGCTTTCTTGCTACAATGGGCAAAGTTCATGGGAATAGAGGCTGTGACGTTTATCAGGAATACAAATGAAAAAAGGCACAAACGGCAAAATGATACTACTGGCTATTTTAGAAGCGCGGTCTGCTTTTTCGTTCCCTTTAATACCAGCATGGTTGGGTAACTAGCAGTATAATATGTTGTGAGAAGCAGACAGCTCAGTGTGTTCAATAAGAATATAAGTGAATAGTAGGTTTTCCAACTTCCTGTTGTAAAGTGATTGAAGTACTGATAATGAATCGTAGAAGATGATAAGAGTTTAAAATATGTTTGGATCCGATATATTTCAGGGCAAGGTCTTTCGCCCTGATATAGGCTGAAAATCTCGATGCGCCACCTGGCCAGCGAAGGTTTGTAGTGTTATTTCCACTAATGAAGTCTGCAGCAGCGATTTTCTCATTCTTTTAGCAGTCAGTATAGTATTGTGCAGTTCGTAAAAATAGAGAGAAGTTCCGTGTAAGAGTTATGAAAAATGGAAGGATTTGTTTCGGAAATTTTTCCTTCATGTGTGTCATCTATTAAATTTATAATATAGGTTTAATTTAAGTCATGTGGGTTTATTACAGTTATGTTTTATATTCTTCACTCATTGGCTGACTTGTGTTACTGCTAAAGTACATATGTTCGACTTGTAGAATTCACATTCATAATAAGGCCGATTCCCGAAGTAAAGTAAACAACTATTTTTTAAGTTATATGTAGGATTAAATAAAAGTGTTAAAAGGTTTCTTATGGACCAGCGATATAAAAAAACAAACAGTTAAAAGCAAAACGATGAGATGGTAAAGGAAATATATAAAGCTTCCGGATCAACGGCGAATGTAAATGGTGTATGTTAATAAAGACAGATGAAATGTTATCGAAAATAAGGGACGGTATATACATTGCATAAATATGCTCAAGGTGATGGCATAAAAGTTATAGATTAGAATAAATGTTTGCTTCGCTCAGGAATTCTATGTTACAGGTGACGTTTATTACAGGTGACATCAAACAGTTCCTTCATGTTATATACATTGTAATACTAATCGCGCGTAGGTTGTAGGTCGAAACACTTCATCATAAAGTGATTAACAGTGAATGGTTCATTGCAAGAAACGCAGTCTGGTGGGTCCTCACATTTTAGCCTATTGGAGTGGGTTATATAAGTATGACCAATTCTAAATTCTTGCAATAATTACCTCCTCCCTACGGATGGTTCTGTTTGAAGGAGTCCATTCTCCTAGGGTTGGCTTGCCTGCAGAAGTTTGTTATAAACTGCTTCATTCCATGATGCCTGCCAATTCTGCCGTAAAGTCCCTTTGATACTAGATTTAAAATCTGAATACGGTATTTTAAAATCAGATGGTTCTAGGAACAGGGCTATTTTATCAGCGCGATCTGCATTTTCTTTGCCTTTAATACGAATATGGCTGGGTAACCAACAGTATACTATATTGTAAGAGGTACTCAGCTCAGTATTTTTGATGAGGATATTGGTTAATAATGGGTTCTCCAGTTTTCTATTGTGTAGTGACTGAAGTACTGATAGTGAGTCGGAGAAGATGATGCTGATTAAAATACGTTTGTTTTGGATATATTGCCCAGCAAGGTCTTTTGCTCTCATTGCGGCTGAAAAAAATCGATGTACCATTTGGAAAGCGAACTTTTGTTGTGTGTTTTCCACTAACAAAGGCTGCAGCAACCTTTTCCTCGTCCTTTAATCGATCAGCATAAATGTTTGTGTAGTTTTTAAATTCGGTGAGAAGTTCATGATAAGGGTTGTGGAAGATGGAAGGGTTTGCCTCATATTTTTTTCAATCGTGCAGCATAAAAAACTTTTGGTTGATAAAGTATCCAGACAATTGTTTGGGATATTTTCTGAATTTTATTATTCTAATGAAAAATGACCGTATGGCGTTTGGATTATTTTCGTATAAGGTTTTGTATTTGGGTTAAAAACAGCCGAAAAAGCAGGGTTCAGTGGGTTTAATGTTAATTTGAGAGCATACTGTATGGAAAGCATTTCTTTACGATGTGATAAAGGTGGTTCGTTAGCTACAGCGAGAAGGCTTTCGCATGGGGATGTCTTAAATGCTCCTAGAGCGAGTCTTATTTCTTGATGATGCACTGGGTCAAGCATCTTCAAGTATGACTTTCTGGCTGAATATTACACAACGCAACTATAGTCCAGTTTGGAGCTAATAAACGTTCTATATAAATTGAGGATGACTTTTCTATCAGAGCCCCAGTCAGTGTGCGCTACTACTTTAAGCAGATCTAGAGATGTCAAGAATTTAGCTTTCAAGTTCTTTAGGTGTGGAATAAAAGTCATTTTTCTGTTGAAGATAATACCTAAAAACTTTGTTTCCTGAACAAATGGAATAAGTGTTCCGTCCAGCGTGAGGTTAGGTTCATCATGATGGCTTCGTAACTGACAGAAATGCATACATACCGTTTTTGATTTCGAAAATTTGAAACCGTTGGCATTGGCCCAATTTTGATTCTTGTTTATATTGTGTTGTAGTTGTCTTTCAATTGCATGCATGTGCTTTGATCGATAACTTATTAGAAAATCATCAACGTATAAGAAGCAATCCACACTAGGAGCCAAACACTTGGTGATGCTATTGATTTTGATGTTGAAAAGCGTCACAAACAAGATACTGCACAGGGGCGCACCCATCTCTTGCTCGTGCATATCAGAGAAGGTGGAGCCTACTCGTACCTTGAATTCTCTGTCTGAGAGAAAGTTCGATATGAAAGAGGGAAGACGACCTTTTAGACCCAGATCGTGCAGGTCATTCAATATCCCGTACTTCCATGTCGTGTCATAGGCCTTTTCTAAATCAAAGAAAACCGCTACTAAATGTTCCTTCTTGATAAAAGCGTCGCGAATCAATTCTTCCAGTCTAACCAGATGATCATTGATGCTACGGTCATAACAAAAGCCACTGTGAAAAGATATTAAATTGCTAGTTTCCAAGCACCATACAAGCCGAGAACTGATCATTCGTTTCATTGTTTTGCACACACAGCTCATCAGAGCAATGGGACGATAGTTGGTAGGATCTGTGCTTTCTTTACTTGGGTTTGGAATTGGTATTACTGTTGCTTCTTTCCGGATTTTTGGTATATTACCAGTAATCCATAAATCATTGAAGATTTCCAGAAGAGCTGTTAATGATGGTTCTGGTAGGCGTTTCAAAAACTGGTAATGTATTTCGTGAGGCCCAGCGGATGTATCATGGGCCTTGTTCAAAGCTTCCGTAAGCTCCAACTTTGAAAACGGTTGATTATAACTTGCTGAGTTGTTCGATGTGAATTTCAACCTTGTCTTTTCTTTTTGATTTTTGAATCTTCGGAAGGGTTCTGAATATTAAGACGATGAGGAATATTTAGAGAAACTATCAGCAAGAATATGAACTATATCAATGTTTGGAATTAAATGTTTTGTTATTTAGTTTCAGATGTCGGAAAAAATTGCGTTTTCCCTTTCCATTTATTTTGCGGATCGTGTCTCAAACTTCCTTTATAGAGGAACGAGAATTTAATGTTGAAATATACTTTTTCCATAATGCTCTTTTACTTTGTTTAGTCGTGCGACGAGCTTTGACCCGATCATTACGGTACTCAGTTAAATTTTCGGGGTTTGGACGATTAATAAATTCTCTCAGTGCTTCAGGTCGTTGTTTAATGGCTTCTTTGCATTCTTTGGTGAACCACGGTGTTTGCGTTCTGTTACAGTTCGGAGAGGACTTGGGAATGGATTCTTCTGAAATCTCGATTATGACAGAATTAAAATATTGAATAGGGTCATTGTCGTTTAAAACTGTATCCCTGTTAAACCTCGTTGTACAAAGTGTTTCAAACTTGGCTCAGTCGGCCTTCTTTAAATTCCTTTGTGGAATTGCATCAATTGTAACATTTTTAAGGGAGATTGGAAAGTGATCACTGCTGTGAAGGTCATCAGCGACTTTCCAACCATAATCTAAAAGAAGCGAAGGAGAACAAATAGTCAAATCGATACACGTGTATGTACCCGTTCCTGGATGTAAGTACATCGGAGTTTTGGTGTTATATAGACACATATCGTGTCTAGAAGTGAAGACTTCAACCTTTTGTCACTTATATGATTTGATCCCCATAAAATGTTATGGGTATTAAAATCGCCGAGTAGAACAAATGGCGCAGGGAGTTGTTGAATAAGGTTGTCTAACTCATTTGGTAGTAGGATGGTGTTCGGTGGTATGTAAATAGAACAAAAGGCGATCACTCGATGTAGAGTGACGTTTACAGCAATGACTTGCACATTTGCGTTTAAAGGGATGACGCTATGAGGGGCTCTATTGTTCACAACAACAGAAACCCTTCCTTAGGCTCTGTCAACATTTGTAAAGTAGATGTTAAACAGGGAGTATTTTTTAAGTGTGATATTATCCGTATCTTTCAAGAATGTTTCCTGAAGGCATAGTACTGCAGGATCATGTTCGTTGATAAGCAGAAGAATATCATTGTAATTGGCTTTAAGTCCTCAACAGTTCCATTGTATGTTTAAAGTGGATATTGTGGAACTAGGTTAGGCTTTTCGCGGGGGCTATCTATGTGGTTATTTCTCTGGAGGAAATACTGGGATGAATGTTTTGGTGGTAGGTCTGGAGCCACCTTGAGCACATGGAGCAGTTTCTTCTGCATCCATGTCCTCAATGTCTCCAAACCTATTATAGAGTTTTATGGGGTCATCTGACCCCTTTTGCTGCCTATTTTCTTGCGATCTTTTTC
>JAECUM010031210.1:0-29372 GCA_016617855.1 Megalonaias nervosa
CATATATATATATATATATATATATATATATATATATATATATATATATATATATATATATATATATATATATACACATCAGGGGTCAAGCTAGACTTGAATTTTAGGGAGACTTCTCCTTTTTGACAGAGCAGGGAGAAGTGACAGCTCAACAGGGAGAAGTGGACGCGAATTCATATTTACATTTAACATTGGATTTAAGTAATACTTTATTTTCTAGTAGAAAATTTTCTTAGTTATTTTGGCCATATGACTCTAAAAGAGAATAATAGAAACTACATTGTAACAAAATTTAACTGAGTAACTAGATTACATTATTGTAATTGAAAGTTGGTAAAAATGCTTAATCAACTACCCTTAATAAATTTTTTTTATATTTTTGTGTTTCTTTTTCTTAAAATACTTTCTAAAAGTTCACAATAATGGCACTTTCAAAGACTTCTATATGCATTTGACACAACCCCTGTACCATGTACATGAGGGCAAATGCACAAATATCCTCATTTCTTTGTTGCGGATAAAACATTACTGTAACTATTCATACATAACACACTAAAATGCATAAAATTACAGACATGGCTCATTTATAGTCGGTATATGAACTAAACCCCTCTTTCCAACTGAATCAACACAGACGTGAGTGCATCTATTTTTAGAAGGAGGGGTTTTCGTAATGTAATCACTCACTTTTTATAGCTTCATTACAACAGTCCATGATAGGATTGCAAATTTATGGTTTATTTATTTGTCTACGTACTTGTATTAATTTTAGACATTAATTAAATATTATCTGCTTCGCAGCTTTTTCTGTATTTTCACAAATACGAGTCACGTCAGAAAACAATTTTGACCTTACAACGCTTCTCACAAATTCCACAACATAGCATTTTCTCATAAGTTTCTGACCTATATAATTGCATTTTAAAGTTAAATCTTAAACAACATAATACCTAGGCTTTGCTTTCTATGAATTGTATATTTTTCTGTATATATTTGCTCGATGATTTACGAAAACAGACAATCTAATAAACTGGTACATCCCAGACATAGTGATGTCTGCCATTTTTTCCCCATTACTGGTACACTTACAGTTTCAAACTAATTTTATGATGAAATAGTGTACAAGAGGCTGTTAAAATATCCAGATCACCGATTTTATTCTTAAAAAACAAATTGCTACATGTATATACATACTATTGTTAAAGTTTCGAAACACAAGTTTGTATGTTTTGTCATCGAAGGATGACATGTGTAAATCGGGTAATGATAGGAGCCTTAGTTGCCAACTCGGGAAATGGTTAATGGTCAATCAGCTATCAAAACACATGCCTGTGAATGTGCAAGAGGTTGTTTGTCAGCGTAATTGATATCAAAACTAGGCCTAGCTACTGATGGCTTGAAGAATACCTATTGCTACAACACAATACTAGAATAAACCTGCCTAAGGCAAGGGGGCATCTCAAAAGGTATAATTTGTCAATGTACCTCTAAAAAAATTGCAGGGAGAAGTCATTAATTTCGCTTTCCTAACAGAAGAAGGTGAAGTTTACATTTTTTAGGCGACTTAATCGCCCACTTCGCCTGGTAGCATGACCCCTGTAAATATATATTTTTTCCCTAGATATTGGAAAGATTTTTTTACAGAAAGAAAGGCAAGGTTTGAAAATGTAATGCACTTTTGGCAAAGTTTTAAAGAAATTTGAGTGAAACCTGCATAATAAAAGAGAAAGTGCATTATGTGATGGTAGATCTGGGCGTACTTGGCTTGTAGTTGTGTGTGTGTGTTATAAACAGGTAAATAAGGGACTTACACTGTGTACTCTGCACAACGAACACATCCTTGGATTTGAGTGTTAAACGTTTTATACGATCCGAAATGAACACCTCTGAACTTTGACATATTAGCTTGATAAAGAGTAAAGTTCTTGTGACATGACCGATATCCCATAACACTCTCTAGCCTGGGCCATTTCTTCTTACAAAGATGCTGTTTTTCTTTCTGCCACTCGATGTAGGCCTGTCTTTCCATTGGTGTTAATTTTCCATCTTCATAGTCAAGTAAAGGTTCCGAACAATCAACAGGGACATATGCTGAAAAAAAGAATATTTAGCCATGCAAATATGATGATACAGCTGTTTTTTGTTGGTTTGTACACATAAGTTTCTGAAAATGCAGGACACAGGATATTTCATTGTGAAAGATGACAAAAGGATTTGTTTGGCAATGGCTGGTAAGTATATATATATATATATTCCTTTAAACTTAAATGATGTCAAACTACACTGCATATTGGCCATAACATGACATTTCATGCAAAAAACATGAGTTTTTACTCCCAAACCCTCCGACACAACTGTTTTGAAAAACATGATTTTCAGTATGGGGACAAATACAAACAAACAACAACTTCTGTATATGCCAGTTATATATACAGTAGCATGTATAAGTGGTAAACAGTTCAGCTTAAAGCACATATGAAACTATCCTTTGGGAAGCTTATACAACAATTAAATTTTGTACCTATGTGTATGTGTATAGTGATGATAACTGACAATGCTGAGTCTACCAACTATTTCTTTCTTTGTAAGTGTATGAATTGCTTTCAAGAAAACAGACAAGTTATTTTCTTTTATTCAGATTTGAATTTCCAATCATTTTCTATTGGCTTATTTGAAAAGATAGCTTATTCCCAATTGGATGACAATGCTTTCTTGGATCACACACACTGTTCCCACACCCCATGACCTCAAAATATACCTTCTGAGTCTTGAAAAACCTCCAACACTGTCTTAGAGTATGGCAGGTAAGAAAGTACCATGAAAACAAAGGACCATGAAATGCACATTCTTTTCAAAAACTATCTTGTTTTTAAGCTTCACTCATTAAAACCAATCCTGTAAGGTTTCATGTGCTAGGCCATGTCCTTTAGTATTGCAGTAAATCTGCAAGCCACTAATGTACAGGTATGTACCAGGGCAAATGTGCTTGAAAATAGGTGATTTTCATAAATGTCTAAATGTATGAAATGTCTCTCTGAGCTCACCTAATGCGACATGGTATTGAAGTACTGCATTTATTCCAAATCAGGAGCCATTTTGAGCCTAATTAAACATTGATGGCATTGAATTAAATTGATTTCAATTTTTAGGGCACCAACATTAAGAGGCTTTTTCTTACAGAGGTCAATATGTACCATTCTTGAGGTGGTAAAAATGATGACAACAAAAGGACTACATTACTTCATTTTTAACAGCATGAAAAATAAGTTACTATGATTTTTCAAAGTTTTAGTTAATCCATCGGCTTAATCTGCATGATCAGTGCCCTCAAAACAATAATATCCAAGTTTCCTGTCAAGTTATTATCATGACAATACATGTTCCACTTGCTGAATAATTCAGGCAATGAATTATATCAGCTTTCTTGAAGGTGAATTCTCTGGCATTTATATCATCTTGTTTGGAGGATAATTATCAGGCAATGAATTATATCAGCTTGTTTGGAAGATAAATTATCATGCAATGAATTATATCAGCTTGTTTGAAAGATAAATTATCATGCAATGAATTATATCAGCTTGTTTGAAAGATAAATTATCATGCAATGAATTATATCAGCTTGTTTGAAAGATAAATTATCATGCAATGAATTATATCAGCTTGTTTGGAGAATAATTATCAGGCAATGAATTATATCAGCTTGTTTGAAAGATAAATTATCAGGCAATGAATTATATCAGCTTGTTTGGAGAATAATTATCAGGTAATGAGTTATATCAGTTATTTGAAGGCTAATTGTTAGACAATGAATTGTACTGGCTTGTTTGGAGAATAATTATCCGGTAATATATTATAGTGACTTGTTTTAACAATAATTAACAGGCAATGAATTTTATTGGGTTGTTTTGGAGGATAATTATCAAGTAAAGAGTTGTCTTTTTTGAAGGATAATTATTAGGGAATGAATTATACTGACTTGTTGGAGGGTAATTTTCAGGCATTGAATTATCTTATTTGAAGGATAATTATGAGGCAATAAATTACATCTGCTTATTTGAAGGATTATGATCAGGTAATAGATCGTATCAGCTTCTTGTAAGGATAATTATCAGTCAATAAATTATATTGGCTTGTTTGGAGGATAATTATCAGTCAATGAATTATATTGGCTTGTTTGGAGGATAATTATCAGGCAATGAATTATATTGGCTTGTTTGGAGGATAATTATGAGGCAATAAATTATATTGGCTTGTTTGGAGGATAATTATCAGGCAATGAATTATATTGGCTTGTTTGGAGGATAATTATCAGGCAATGAATTATGTTGGCTTGTTTGGAGGATAATTATCAGGCAATGAATTATATTGGCTTGTTTGGAGGATAATTATCAGTCAATGAATTATATTGGCTTGTTTGGAGGATAATTATCAGTCAATGAATTATATTGGCTTGTTTGGAGGATAATTATCAGCAATGAATTATATTGGCTTGTTTGGAGGATAATTATCAGGCAATGAATTATATTGGCTTGTTTGGAGGATAAATATCAGGCAATGAATTATACTGGCTTGTTTGGAGGATAATTATCGGGCAGTGAATTATATTGGCTTGTTTGGAGGATAATTATCAGTCAATGAATTATACTGGCTTGTTTGGAGGATAATTATTAGGCAATGAATTGTCTTTTTTTGAGGCAATGAATTACATATGTTTGTTTGAAGGAAAATTCCAAATTACTATAAAAACATGTACATGATTCTTTTCTCAACTATTTAAACACTTATGATCTTATTCATGATAATCAGCCTGGCTTTCAACAGAATCACTCCTGTGAAACTGCACTTGTATCTTTGATTGGTAAATGGCTGAAAGCATTAGATCAAGGAGAAATAGTAGGCACTATTATGGTTGATTTTCATAAAGCTTTTGATCTTGTAGACCATGAAATTTTGCTTGAAAAACTACAACTCTATCAATGCAGTGAAAACTCCCTAAACTGGTTTACTTCTTACTTAACCGAAAGAGTGCAAAAAGTATCCTTAAATGGTCAACTTTCTGAAAGTAAAAATATTATTTGTGGAGTACCACAGGGCTCTATCCTTGGACCTCTGTTATTCATTCTTTTTATCAATGACTTACCTCTTAAGATTTGAACTTCAATCTCTTCCACTGACCTCTATGCAGATGATACTACACTGTCTGAGATGGGTAAAACCAAAATGGTACTTGAAAATAACTTACAAGGTGCTCTCAACAGACTTCAGGTATGGTGTAAGGAAAACAGTATGATCATAAATACAGAAAAAATGAAAGCCCTACTAGTTACAATGCAACAAAAATGAGCAAGGCTAGATAGCAACAAACTCCAGGTTCTGTTTGACAATGTGAGCCTTAATATGACCTCTCAGGATAAAATTCTTGGTGTATTAGTAGATAACAATCTTACTTGGTCTATTCACATTAAACATGTTTCAAAAAAGGTTAATTCTTATCTTTGGCTACTGAGAAAAATCAAAACATACATTCCTCTTCAGTAGAGGGTCATCTTTTATAAAAGTTATATTCAGCCATATCTGGACTATTGTAATGTAATTTTGGGTAATACCTCTAATTCAAACATGACAACACTTTTAAGACTCCAAAAGAGGGCTTGCCATATAATTCTAGATCAATGTATAGACAATTTCCAGGATGCAATGAATAATATAAAGATTTTAACAATACATGAAAGAATATTTCTTAGAAAGGCCAAATTGATGTATAATGTATCCTGTCTATCTAAGCAATATCTTTCACCAAAGAGATGCTGATCGTACTCCAAATTTAAGGTCCATAAGAAGCAAAAATTACATTATACCAAAGGCCAAAGAAAGAATTGTTTAAAAAAAGTTTTCAATATACTGGTCCACTGATATGGAACAACATTCCCAGTGACATAAGGCAGGCTCCTAGCATTTCTTCTTTTCATAATCAATGTCTCAAATGGATGAAATGTTTAGAAAATTGAACAGTTCTAGTACAATAAATACCACCTGCTTTTCTGTAATTTTGCATCATTTTCACAGTTGAATTTGTCAATGCAGGATGATATTTTGTATTTTATATATGTTTATGTATTCACAGATGCCTGTGCATGTGTTCCAGGCTTGATACTTTGACTTTTAAAATTACTTAATTATTTAGTGTCAAGCCAGATTCTTCACATCATGTTGTATATACTGTATATATTGTACATAACAGATAGAAGGCCTCAAGGTAGATTAGTTCTGTAACTAACTGAGTTACCTTCTCTAAATAAAGTCTTTATTATTATTATTATTATTATTATTATTATTATTATAGGCAATGAATTATATCAGGCCTTGTGTTTTGTAAAATGCAGGACAGCTGCGAACAACTCTCCTGTTAGTGTTGAGGAGTTATTCTCTCTTGTCAAATACAAATACAATTATCACTGTATAGTTTTGGCAAATGCCTGGCACAATAATACACCATATTTTTGTCACTATTTCTTCAATGTCAATCCTGCTAGTATTGAATCCAATACAGGAACATTCCATCATTGAAATAAGACCAGCTGAACTGAATTGCCTTTTGTCTTTTTAGCAGACGACATTTTTGCATGCATAATCACAAAGAAACAGGGATGGCTGTTAATGTAAATGTCAGCAAAGTAAAACTACACATTCAAAAAAATCAACTCTGGTTTGATATGATGATGTCACCAAATAAGCTAAATTAATACATTTCATCATTAAACTAAATTAATTAAAGTTCATGTAGGACAGAAAGTCATAGGACTTGAAAGACCCAATATGAATTTCACTATTATAAGAAATGTTGGCCAAACTGTCCCGATTTCAGTTTTCATTATTATGAGACCTGTAGGACTGTAAATCCCAATTTGAGTTTTCACTATTATGAGAGACCTATAAGACAAAAAGTCCCAATCTGAGTTTTCACAATTATGAGACACCTGTAGGACAAAAAGTCCCAATTTGAGTTTTCATTATTATGAGACATCTGTAGGACAAAGTCCCAGTTTGAATTTTCACTGTTATGAGAAACCTGTAGGACCAAAAGTCCCAATTTGAGTTTTTGCTATTATAAGAGACATGTCGGAAAAAAGTTCCAACTGAATTTTCACTATTATGAGAGAAAAGTTGGACAAAAAGTCCAAAAACCAATTTCATATTTATATTTTAGTACTCTTAAAAATAAGATAAATTAAGTGAACATAAGCTTGCTGTTTATTGTCTTTTGTAAATGTAAAAAATGGAACAATATCATTCTCAGTAACTGATTGGTGTATGATTTGGTACATTCTTGTTGTAGGATCTGCAATGATTAGAAACTGCTCAGTCTCTTACAAACTTTTAATAATGTTTGTTCCAGATATAATGCTACTCACTGAAAAGTAAAAAATATACTTCGAAGATTTTTTTTCTTTTCAGCAATATCACTAAATCAAAGTTATCCACTGAGTAATGTACATTACACCCAATTCTCATCAACCATGACACATTTTGATTTGATTGATTGACTGATTGATTGTGGTTTATGGCACATCACTACCATAAAGCTATATAGCAACACAAAAAGAAATGATTTACATAGGAAAAGTGATTCATTATTAACCTGTGAGAAAAAGACAAAAACAAAAAGATAAGATGGTGAGAATATATGAAGTTACCTGATCAACGGGGAAATGCAAACAGTGTGTATAAAGGGTAATTAGATAAAAAAAAAGATATTTAGGGTTGACTGAGAGTACACAAGTTGGTTAAAGATACTCAAGGGAAATAGGAAAATAGGTTGCACAAAAGTTATATTTCAGAATAAATGTTAACTTCTTTCATGAAATTTAAAATAAAGGACACATTGGAGATCAAAACACTCTATCAGAAAATACTTCATGGTAAATGATTAATTGCAAGAAATATATTCAGTGGATCTTCCCCCTTAATATGTAGGAATGGGTTATATAAGTATGACTAATTCAATTTTGTGCAAAGACTGTCATTATGGATGATTCTGTAGGAAGGAAGCCATTTGCCTAAGGAGGGTTTGACCACATAGAGCTTAATATTAACAGCATTATTCCATCATGTCTGCCACTTACTAGTTAAGAATTTTTATGCTGGGTTTAAAATCAGTGTATGGTATTTTAAAATAAGATGGTTGTAAAGATGTGGCTATTTTGGCAGTTCATTCTGTTCTTTAAAAACTCATCCACTTTCACAAAAGGTATTAGCAGGAATAAGGCTTGTAAATGACCCTCTGATTCTGATCCTTGGAAACAGATCACTGTGGATGCATTTCACAGTCTTTTCTTTTTCCATTTAGCCATTTAGCTAAAAAAACATTTTAAATTTGGTAGTGCCTGTATTAAACTTTTATTGAGTTCAAACAGAAAAGGGCTGACTTTGAATCAGTGCATAAATTAGAATAAATACAGTAAAGTTTTGCTATTTTTAAGACCAAAGTAAAACAGATTTTAAAAGGAATGTTGTTTTCCTTCATTGATTATGGCTGTTTAAGAAACAAATTTTCTGCATATAAGCATTTCTGAGAAGACATTCTTTTCATACCGTATTTATACTCACTTATAAGTCAAGTCCAACTGCAAACTGCACAGATCAATATCTGCCATCACAAGCGCCAGCAAATCTGGGTCTGTGCAGTTTGTCAGCAGTAATCAGAAGAACAAGCAACATAAACCCTGATCTTTCCAAACCTTATGTTAGGGCAGATAAGGGTCTATGTTGTTTGGTGTTGGATTCAGCTCAAAAGTATATATAGTAATTGGCCTTAACAATTAATCAATATAATGTATTCTTTCCTGTACTTTGTCTATTATATAAGGCACTACACTAGCTTACTTTGTGCTCCTTTAACTTGCTGACTAACATACCACCAAGCCAGACTATTAAAATCTGTCAAGAGTCTGAAGAAGAAAAAAGATGAAAACAAATTAATGAAGCAATTAAGAGTTCTAATGAAAAGCAAAGACAATGAAAACCTTTATTACGGGTCAGTGAAGTTTTTTACAAAGACAATGAAAAACTTTATTAGGGATCAGAGTGAATGTTAATGAATGGATAGTGGTGATCTATTCAAAACATTCTCTAATACACAAAAAACTACCAGAGTACCCTGCTGCAAAAGTTGCCTTCTGACAATCTAACAAGCATCAAACTAATATTAACCATCCACGACAAGTATCACATCATCCATCCACATCAAGTATCACATCATCCATTAACATCAAGCATCTCATCATCCATCCACATCAAGTATCACATCATCCATCCACTTTAATTATCATATCACTGATGCACATCAGTTATCACATAATTCATCAACATCAGTTATTACATCATCCAATCACATCAATTATCACACCATCCATCCATCCATATCAATTATCACATCATCCATCCACATAAAGTATCACATCATCCATCCACATCAAGTATCACAACATCCATCCAAATAAAGTATCACATCATCCATCTATATCAATTATTAGAATCAATCCACATCAAGTATCACATCATCCAGCCACATCAATCTCATTGCATCAATCCACATCAATATTCATATCACTGATCCACATTAAGTATCACATCATCCATCTGCATTAATTATCATATTATCCATCCACATCAAGTATTAAATAATCCATTAAACAGTACAAGCAATATTATATGCTTGCTCAATGTTTAGTAATTCTACATAGAGGCACACACAGGGAATGGCTAATTCTGAATAGTGCTGACAGATAAGTTATGTGGACCTGGACCGTTTAACTCTATCAGCAATCGCTTGTTACCATAACAACAAAGAAAAAGCAAATCATTTATGTAACAGTGTAGAGCACCAGTTACTGTGTAAAAATTGGTCCTTAGGATGTCTATACCAATAAATGTGGCATGTTTCCTTCCCACATCAGAAACCATTCTCAAAGTCTGCTGCCATTTATATGGCATGTAATTAAAGTTATTCTATAGACAGTTTTATTTGGGTCAGACTGACATTTATCTTTTACCTTTTGAACCCCAAAATTCAAATTGCTTTTTTCATCCCTGGAACAAATCAACCACAAAGTTTAGCTATGGTATATACAGTAGCACTAAACTTGCTGTGTGGTAATTGTTTTTTTTCTTCTGATTTGAACTCTTTAAGCTTTAGCTTTGACCTTTAAACCCACAAATCTAAGGGTGTTTTTATTGTACCCCCAGTGCAAACTATCCATCAAGTTTGATCAAGGCATAGAGTCCAAAATTAATTATTTTGTTTTACAGAAACCATTATTCTTACCCAAAGTCACAGTACATTGATCTTCAACTATTTGACCAAAGAAACAAAAAGGTGTCTATCACAAGTTAAATTTTGCTTGTGTTACATGAACCAAACCTAAAATTACTGCACAAACCTTTATCTTAATCTGAGACAAGACAGCTTGAACTTTAACCTTTAAAACCTTAATCAAGCAATAGTATTTCTAACATTTGCTTTATTTCTGACTCCAACTAAATAAATTCTACATCCAAATGACAATATCATATACTGGTATCCAAATGATAATATGATATACTGGTATGCAAATGATGATATGATATACTGGTATCTAAATTATGATATGATTTGATATGATTACTGGTATCCAAATGATATGATAAACTGATATCCAAGTGATAATATGATATATTAGTATCCAAATGATGATATGATATACTGGTCTCCAAATGATAATATGATATACTGGTATCCAAGTGATAATATGATATACTGGTATCCAAATGATAATATCAACTGGTAATTTGATATACAAGTATCCAAATGATAATATGATATACTGGTATCCCAATGATATGAGATTGCCAGTATCCAATTAATAATATGATGGTGTCCATAATAACTTCAAATACCAAGTGTATTACATAAAAAAGATAAAAATATACTTACATATTTTAAAAAGGATCAAGATATACTTACATATTTAAAAAAGGATTAAAATATACTTACATATTTAAATAAATTAAGACAGACTGAGACCTATACAGTTGTTGACAGAATTTGGTTCTGTAAAATCAATGTTATAGTCACCTTCTAATTCCATCTTTCGAATATACATTTAAATTTTAAGCAAAGCTCTGAACATTTTTCTTTACCGGCAAAGATAAAGTAATGTGGTACTTACAGTGCTATTTCTGTTACTATCCACAATATTCCATTGAAAAATAGCTTCAGTGGCTGCAACATATAAAGGTCAACAGATGTCATTTATAAAAGACTGCAGCTACTGGATGATCACAAGAAATAAAGTTTACATTCTGTATCAGATATGATGAAGACTTATCACTTGTAGAAAATTCTTAATGTGATAATCAATAATAAAATGATTGCACAGATGATAACTGAACTTATTCTATAAATCGAAATCAATCAAATATAGAACTCATCCATCAAGAATCATTATCTGATTAAAAATTGCACTTTGAAATATTCTGACCAATCAAAAGGTTGCATTTATACATTTCGGATAAGGATCTGCAGTCTGAAGTAACACTTATTACTCAAAATAGTGAGTGAAGTTTAACAGAGGAGGAGCCTGGAGTGAAATACCAACTTGATGAAAGTAATTTTAGGATATAAAATGTAATTTGTTAAATGCGAAATCTGCAAGGAGATCATTTGCTTGACAAACATCTCACCATAGCATACTGGTAGTACTTATTTGAACTGAATTGACTAAAAATGGAATTAAACTGTGCATTTCAAGTCGGTGAGGATAATATAGTGACTTGGAAAAATAAATCATTTAAGAAAAACTGAATAAATTATGTTTATGGATGTTAGATTCATTGGTATTGAGTCGATTCAAATTAAGCATATCAAGTCAGTGAGAATATTATCCCACAGTGACTTGGATATTCTAGGTTCTTAAGAAAATTCTGGAATTATGCTTATGAAGTATTTAATAAAACTCGAGTAAAATTGACAATTGTCAATCATGGGAAACATTGAATCTATAATTTAAGAAAATAAATTATCTATCTGCTGCATAATGAACCTTCCCATAAAATAGATCTAATTCAGCATAGAACATCATCACAAAGATGCACATAGACTCAGCAAAATAATTAATGACAGAAATTAATAAATAAATATAAAAAATTATTTATCAGTGAGAAAAACATTCACTTTGACCATACAACTCAGTTCTTTTATCAGATGGTACAACAACCTATAGTTTGCTTATAAAATAAGTTAGAAATGAACAGAATTCATATAATATGGAAGAAAGGAAAGTACATTCCCCAAATAAATATTACTTTGTGCTCAAATAAACTTTAAACAAATATTTACTGTCCCAAAAACTGTCTAAAGTTCAAGAACTTTATACAGAAAGGTAATGAAGCCAACAAAAATTAAAAAAAGTAATTAAAAAAATGCACAATGTAATTGTGATATGAATTTATTGGCCTGTACATAAATGGTCTACATAAATGTGTGTTCATTGCCCAACAAAATGCAGGTTACTACATTATCTGGATCATCCCTAGCATAGATGATACTGAGACAAGGGATTTCAGTTGGTTCAAGGGCTAACATAGGTGATTTTTGCTCAGAAAGCTGGGCATAAAAATAAAGAAGTGAGACTGAATCTTTGCAGCGACTGAATCGGATGTGACCCATTTCCATGGTTAAGGTATGAAATTTGCTCTTTCTTCTTGCTGACACTAGAGAGAGAAGGAAGACTGCCTTTAATTTAAATCTCTTGTGGAAGCCTCTAATGTGGGTTCATAAGGTGGTCACGATAATGACCAAAGAACACATGAAAGGCTACTAATAGAGTGAGAGACCACTCTTTGGAGTTAAAAGGTCTTTTTCTGTTCAGAGAGTTGACGCCAATGAAATGCAGTGAAAATGGACAAATTTTTAGATTGTTGATATGCAGAGTGAATTCCTTCCAAGAGTACTGGTAGCCCTGAAGGACCGCCCTCATAGGCTCAAGGTGAGTATGAGGCATTAGTATACAGGAAAGAGAGAGGTTCAAAGGCATTTATTGGAACTCTGGCCTGAACCTTCTCCAGATTTATCCATTAACTCTGGAGGTGATGCAGCTGAGATCCCAAAGAAAAGCAAGATAATAGTGGTTAGTGTGAGGTCTCCAATTTGCTAGTAGCAGAAACTGGGGAGTCCCCAAATGAAGATTTCCTAGGGGAACTAGATCTGCTGCTTTGTTAAGGGTTCCCATGACAGAAAGAGGTGAGCAGGCAATGACTTCTTTAAAGATTCTTGTCATGAAGAGCAGTATTTGGGTGAATACAAATGGACCCTTGATTTGTAAGGAACTAAATCCACACACCTTAGAATATTGAGTATCAACCAGTTGTCAGAATACTGGAGGATGGGAACCCCTATCAATATCCAGAGAGCTGGTATTACTCCCATCATCCAGACAAAAGCTCTGGTAGTGTAGGTTAGGCTAAAGGTAAAAGACCAAATATGAACGACTTCTTTGCCCAGACAAAAACTGGAATTTCTCTTTTGGAAGGGATTAGGTGAAAATTTCATGATTTCCTTGAAACAAGGCTATGAGTGTGTATTACCCTCTCTACTGCCCTCATCTTTAAAAGGGTGTGTATCTCTTCATCTTAGGGATGCCAGTTTGGTCTGGTGAAACCCAACTAGAGTCTTTGATAGAAGTGGAGAGTCCCAGAAGAAAATCCAAGAATATTTTCTTATCATGGTAGGACCCACAAAACTACAGACCTATTTCTATTCTCCCTATGTTATCAAAAATGGTTGAGAAATTAATTGTTAAGCAAGTATACCAATATTTCAAAACATTCTCACTCTTTCACAAAGAACAATCAGGTTTTCGCAAGGGTCATTCATGTCAAACATCCTTAATAAACCTCACAGAATGTTGGCTTCAGGAAATCAACAAGGGGAATCTAACAAGCGTATTATTTTTAGACTTCAGAAAGGGTTTGATTCATTCATGATATTCTCTTATCTAAGCTAAATTGCTATAAATTTTATACTAAACTGATTCTCATCCTATCTATGCAACATCTTGGTCACTCCTGAATTTAGTGCATGAGGTTTGAATGGTCAAGTAGGCTAATACAACAAGAAGTAGATGATGAAATAACAGCTGCGGCATTGAAGAGTGGACTAATCATCTGTTGCCTGCCCTGTAGTATGGACAGTTATCTATCATGTCTTACCTAATGTGGTAATATAGGACTATCCCTTTCCTTTCTTGATCATTGGAAAAGGGACAGTGAGGGCCTATGGCTTGTTCAAACCTTTGATTAATGAACTGATGAGGTTATGGACACTCATCCATGGTGCTAGGAGGGAGAGGAGACATTTTAGTCTCACTAATTTATGGCAGAAGTCCTGAACCCATGTGGGGATTAAATGGGAACACAGGGAAGAGGGTGGCACCCTGAACCCTTTACCTTGCCTGGTGATTGGTGGATGCATTGTCTTGGGAGAGAGGCACATCTGGTTGAGTGAGAACTTAAATCTGACGTCTGGTAACTGGTAGATTATTTAGCTAGGTAACCTGTGCCCAATGACTGTTCATAGGGAACTGTTGCCAAGAAAAGTTAAGCAATCTAATAATAGTAACAGGTATATATTAGTGCTACTGAAACAAATTTTGTTTCTGAATGTTTAATGGTTACATTACATTTTTTTTTCTCACAAAGATCAAGTGAATTTATATTAGTATTTTGAAAACTAACATCATTCTTTAGTTGCATTTTTCATGTGTACTTATCTTTGGTAATTATTCAAAGATTTACCAAATGCTGTCTCATTGCCATTATGGCAAAAGACTCTCAGAAAATTAAAATTCATGACTTTTGATATCAGTTGCTACAAGGATTTATCAACCCTAAAATAGGAGTAGTGTGAATGGTACATTATATGCCATCCCCACATTATCATGTCCCCTATGTAGGCACCAGTAGGGAACAGTGGAGTTTGCAGATTATTGACCAAAGGATCTCAATGATCCTGACATTTGGTACTGAATTAAACCTGCTTTGCAGATATCAATATTTTTTATTGATCACAGCCATGACATTGATCTTTAGGCCCTAGAATCTACCTTTTTCTTCCTTACCCTAAGTACAAGTCATCCACAAAGTTTGGTCAAGACAAAGAACATACTCAAGAACAAAGGTTACTGTGCAAAATCCAATTTTCATTGAGCTACAATGACCTTTGACCTTTTAATTTTTTACTCCAAAGTCAACATGACTCTACATTACCTTAAGTGCATGCTTTCCACAAATTTTGATCCTGGTACAAATTATAAAAAAAATCCTTTTCTTAGTGGCCTGCCAGCCACAAAATGAAAAGGCTTATTTCTTCCACAAAGTGTACACTATCCATAAACTACCGGTATGTGATGGTACATGGTTGAGAATTGAAATATTTTTGCAGCAACCAATTTTTTTAGCAACAGTGACCTTAACCTTTGACCTTTTGATCCAAAATCAACAGGTTTCTAGCTTATTGCAAGTGCAAGCCATTCACAAAATTTGGTTCAGGTCTGTGATGTGGAAGTTTTTGTACAGAGACCCATTTTTCTTCTTTCAGTCACAGTAACCTTGTACTATCTGACCCCCATACTGACAGGCTTCTTCCTGATCTCAAGTGCAAGTCATCCATAAAGTTGCATAGTAGATGGTGTGACCCTAAATTTATTTTACAAAAATGAAAAAGAGGACAGGTGGACAGACAACAATATACACTCCACATTTGGGCCTGGAAAAGTTAGATATATGAATGTAGTTAAAGAAACCTGGTTATATCGGGGAGTGGACTTTATGGAGGTTTGACCATATCTTGATTATTAAATATAACATATGGTCAAGGATAGACCTGTCCAAACTACTTTTTGCTTAATTTTTTAAATATTAAATGTACAAATTAAATTGGCACTGTCTCTACAATCAAGGGGTAGCAGTACAGTTTAATTGTCCTATTGGAAATTACACAGTGTGTTTTGGCTATCTGACTTCAAGTGAGCACAGCAGAAACTATAATCAATATGTGTATATATATATATATATATATATATATATATATATAAACTATATATAGTAATCAATTTTAATTGATAGGAGTATCTAGATTATAATACAGCAATTACAAATAGGTAAAATTATTTAACCAACTGCCACTAGAATAGTCAATTTAATTTTGTAAGTTTTAAAAACTTCACCAAAAACAGAAGAAGTCCAAAATATGACATTTTTGGCAAAGTTGTGAAAACTTACAAAATTAAATTGCTTATTCTAGTGGTAGTTGATTAACTATTTATACCTATTTGTAATTACAATAATATAATTTAGGTACTCCTATGAGTAATAATTAATTACAATTTATAGTTTCCACTCTGCTCATACTAGTCACATTTTCAAAATGCATGGTGTAATGACCAAGGGCACATAAACTTTAAGTGATCTTTGCAGTGAAATAAAACTAGAAAAGCTGGTAGGAATGATTAACCTTGGAAAAGCAACCACTAAGCTCTGCATGCACCTGAATTTTTATTGTTGTTTGGAGTTTAACACCATTTTTAAGTGCATGATAGGCTATATATGGCAGCCAGAATATTGGAGGAGGGAGAACCCAGGAAATCCCGGTAAGAACCACCAACCTACAAGAAGCTACTGGCAAGCTGGAATCAAATCTGAAGCTTTTAGACATATCAGGGGTCACACTACCAGGCAAAGTGGGCGACTAGTCCACCTAAACAGTGCAAACTTCGCCTTCTTTTAGGAAAGCAAAAATGACTTTGCCCTGTGATTTTTTTTTTTAAGAACATTGAATGACCATCCCTTTTGCTCCCTCGCCTTGGATAGGTTAGTTCTAGTATTATGTTATATATTGCTCAAGGCGAAATGTACATCAAATAGTTGGTGTTGATATCAATTACACTGACAAACTCTTGCACATTCACAAGCAAGTGTTTTGATAGCTAATTGACCATTAACCATTTCCTGAGTAAGGTAGCAACTATTACTGCCCGATTTCCGCAAGTTATCCTTTGATGATAAAAACATACAAACTTGCGTTTCAAAACTTAAATTTATGTAAATAGCAATTTGAGTTTTAAGAATAGAATTGGTAACATGAATACTGTAACTGTTTGGAACCATAATGGCAGACATCACTGTTCTGGGAAGTACCATTTTATTAGATTGTCTCTTTTCGTAAACCACTGGGAAAAATATATTCAGGAAAATATACAATTTGTAAGAAAGCAGAGACTAAATATTATATTATTAAAGATATAGCTTTAAAATGCAATTATGTAGGTCATAAATATACGGGACAATGTTATGTTGTGGAATTCGACAAGATGCTCTAACTTATAGTGTTAGGTCAAGGTTGTATTCTGAGTTTACTAATTTTTTGAAAATACGAAGAAAAAAGCAAGCAACAAAACAGCAAAGCAAATACTATTTAACCAATGCCTAATGTTACACCAAGTACATAGACAAATAATAAAATCTTACATTTGCAATCCTATCAATGGACTGTTGTAACGAAGCTATAAAGTGAGTGGTTACATTAGGAAAACCCCTCTTTCTAAAAATAGATGCACTTGCATATTGACTGTGTCAATTTGGTTGAAAAAAAGGTTTAGTTCATTTATATACTGACTTCAATTCTTCAGTGTGTTGTCTATGAACAGTTATGGTAAAGTTTTATATGCAACAAAGAAATTAGGATGAACAGTATGATCTGAAAGATGTGTGCATTTTCTGTCATGTACATGGTGCAGGGGTTGTTTCAAATAAGTTTGGAAATCTTTTCAAATGCTATTTTATAATTAACTTTCAGAAAGTAAAAAGAAAAAATTCTTGATTAAGGGTAGTTGATTAAGCATTTGTACTAACTTGCACTTACAATACTGTAATCTAATTACTCAGTTAAAATTCATTACAATGTATAGCTTCTGTTATTCTCTTTTTAAGTCATATTGCCAAAATACACTAAATATGAATATGATGAAAATTTTCTACTTGAAAATAAAGTTTTGCTTAAAACCAATGTTAAATGCAAATATGCATACTGGGAAATAGATGGCATATTCAAATAAGAGAATGAAAACAACACACACACACACATGTATTGCATGTCTTGCTTTGCTCCCACTTCTCCCTGTTTAGGTTCCACCTCTCCCTTTTCAACTCTTACTTCACCCTGTTCTGTCCAAAAGGAGCAGTCACTTCTCCCTAAAATTCAAGTCTAGTTTTACCCCTGCATATATACCATATATACTTGCTTATGAGTCCAGCTTCAAACTGCATGGACCCAGATCTGCCATCCCATAATGCACCAGCAGATCTTGGTCTGTGCAGTTTTATTACAAGTAATCAGTAGCGCAAACAGCATAGACCCTGATCTGCAGGCACATTGTGCTATTTGGCAGATCAGGATCTTATTTGTTTGCAGTCTGACTTGGCTTATACGTTGTAGGACAAAAACAGTGAAAAAACTGAATAAGAATCTAGGCTTAGTTTGAAAACATAAAGCAAAACAGCTTACTTACATTTATCAAAAAACTGGCAGAACTATCCTTTGTTTCATCAGAAGCATATATTTCACATACTGCCTGGTAATCAATAAAAGTGGCACTGTAATCAAGAACACATTAAATCATTAAATAATCATATTTGTAAATCATACTGGATTGAGTTACTTAAATGTGTGAAAGCAAGATAAAGCAACATTTTTGGCCTGTATGGAATATACTGGTATGTGCTATTTGTTTTTGTTGTAACTGGAGCTATTTGTGATCAGTGAATTGTAAAGGGCTATGCTTAGGGTGTTAAACAGAGGAACTTTGGAACCAAACTTAGGAGATGATGAGAATTCAGGGGCTAGGACCTGTCATGAGGAATGCTTTTTAAGAACTCATCAAACAAGCATTATCCAACGTAAAAAGATATACAGTTGATTGTCAAGGGCCATAACTATATATCTGTACAAAAATGGTGCTGACAAGTCAAAATCTAGAAAAGGCAGATCTAGGCACATGAGATAATGTTCATACTAAGTCAAAACTTGTTTAATGGTTCTTGAGCTATGCCAGTTACAAGCAACATTCCATGTGATGAGATGAAGTTAACAATCAAAGGTCTATAACCCTATGAGACAGTGTTTAAACCAAATTGCATTAGAATAGGTTGAATGGTTCTTTAACTATGCAAATTACAAACAACATTTCATCTGTAGATTTGAAGTTAATTGTCAAGGGTCATAACTGTGTCCAAACAGAAACCTGAGACAAAACAATAAAAGGCAATTCTAGGTCTATAAGTCAATGCAAAAAAAAATTGCAGACTATGTGGAATGGTTCCTAAGATATGCTAGTTACGATGATCTGCTGTAATGGAGATTTAAAACTGATGGAAGAAGCAATAATGCTATTAAAATTGAACTTGAAAAGATAAAACCTTTAAAAGGCACACCCAAATGAAAGTCATTGGGCAAATGGCATCCATTGATATCTTCAAGGATTACAGAGCTCTGGTGGTTTGAAGAAGTGTGAACTCACATGCAGAAAAGGTGACTGATGTTGGAGTATCAGATCTGGTGCAAGCCTTTACAATTAACTGATGGCAATAAATGCACAAGACATACTGGCTTTATCTATAACCAGAATGTGATCAATGATTTAAAAACTCACCTTTTCGAAGTTTATGGTCTCCAGCAGCCATTGCAAACATTAACCATTATCATTAACTATCATGCAGAAAATAAGTTCTGACTAAGTTATCTTGACAAAAAAATTCTGACTCTTGTCTTGTCTTGTATAAGCTTTCTTTTTTCTCCATTTTTTTCTTTTTACGTTCTAATTTTTTTAATCTTTCTAAAGTTTACAATGTAAACTTTATATTGCCATTGTATAGCCAGCATTGTGCTGTCATACCACTGATCTAATGAACCAACCTGCCTACCTAACATGACAGGGCCAAAAAGACCTAGAAAATTAAAGACAAGAACATTTTTGAAGCAGAGCTACTATTATGAGTTAATAAAAATCCAAATATTACTGTTGGTTTTGCATTATCTTTTTAAATCATTGTTCTTAATATCTTCTTAAGAAGCTATTTTTCCTTGTCTAATACTAGAAGCCAGATTTTACTGGGTAAAAGTCAAAGGTTTTGAGTATGGAATGAGAGTCAATAATACCAGCATAGTTCATGCATCAATAATTACCTTGATTAGCCACTACAGTTGGGGCCTCACATGAAAAGCTTACATCCACTTATGAGCTAAATGCAAAGCCAGTAAAGCTGATATACAGGTCACAATGAGGTATTTTTTTTTACACAAGGCATTACATGATTCTAGCATTAACACTGTCTGATAAATTAATATCAATCAACAATTTTAACCCAAGTCAAGTCCATGAAGCATAATCAAGATGCATTCTCACCTAGTTTCATGATTCCTTGTATAAAAGCATTATACAGAATGTAAAATGACTATTTGGTTAACTTAACACAAGCCAGTAAAGTGTGAAATGTAGGTCACAATATTCAATACAAATAGAGATGCATTCAATCATCGAGTTTTATGACCGAGGTCCAATCTGTACTTGAGAGTGAACACAAGTCAGTGAAGCATGAATTGAGTGACAGTGACCAACAGCTGTGATGAGGGTGCATTCCTATCTCCTCATCAAGTTTCATAATTCTCGGCATAAAAGTATGTTTAGTCATGAGCTAAATGCAACTTAGAGCAAGCCAGTAAGATGTGAACTGTTGGTCGCAGTGACCTTTTTTGTTACATGGAGCCAAGCTAATGATCGTCTTATATTATTCATACGCGATCTCTTACCCAAAATGATAATAAACTTTTTATGTTATTTTCATACTTTTAAGAAAGAATTTTTTTTGTGTACGAGAAAAATGCATGTATATGAAATTTTGGGAGCCACACCATGGCTGTGTTATATCCAAATTCATGTCATAACAGAGTATGCTATAGTGGGGTCACACTGTACCAAGTTTAATGACCGTAATATGTACAGAGTTTAATGACCGTAATATGTACCATGCTTAATGACCATAGTATGTACCAAATTTAATGACTAATATGTACCAAGCTTAATGACCATAATATTTACCAAGTTTAATGACCATAATATGTATCAAGTTTAATGACCGTAAAATGTACCAAGTTTAATGACCATAGTATGTACCAAGTTTAATGACCGTAATATGTACCAAGCTTAATGACTGTAATATGTACCAAGTTTAATGACTGTAATATGTACCAAGTTTAATGACTGTAATAGGTACCAAGTTTAATGACCATAATATGTACGAAGCTTAATGACCGTAATATGTACCAAGTTTCATGACCGTAATATGTACCAAGCTTAATGACCATAATATGTACCAAGTTTAACAGAAATCCACTTTAAACTGCAATAGTAGCTACATTCATAAAATTGTCATTTACTGCACCCCCTTCCCTGCAAAGAATTTCAAGATGGCAATAGCTCTTACAAAAATAGTGGCTGCACAAAGATAAGTTAATAGCACATCTTTAAATAACAACCATAGTGTGCTTAAGGTTTCACAGTGATTCATGAACAAGAATCTTTGAAAGGATCTGACACATCCCTGGCCAAACAGAATTTATAAGACTCTTTGATATCTTTTTCTGCTAGCCTGTTATTCTTTTAAACTGCTGAGCATTAAAACCATCTCTGATCTTCTTGAGAAATTCCAACAAAACAAATCTGGTGACAACAAAAATACTTTTGACAATCACTTGAAGCTGACATGTTCATGAGATACCTGTAAGTGTGGTACGTTATTCTTTGTCATGGACAGAAGATTACTGAACTTAACTGTCTCAGACAATGTCCAATATACCCACAAGTACAAATGAATTAAACATATAATTATTTATTTCTGATGTCTCCCTTCCTGAAAGTTATTCTCTTCCTGACAGTTATCCACAAACTGAATCTAATAAAAATCCATTAATACTTATTTGTGTTGTTATGCTTAAGTCAAGACCTGTGCTGACAATTAACTTGTTCACTGGAATGCACAGGGTTCCCATGCTTTTTGAAACAATAATTTCCAGGTATTTTTGTGGGTGAAATAGATTTTTTCCAGGATCATATGAACGGATTAAAAAAACATTTTGGTTTAGAAAATGTGCATTTTTAAAATCAAAAGCTCTGTGTATATTGAGACTCCCATGTCTAAATTGCTCATATGACCATGCATTCAAATACAGAATTTATCACCCGAAACAAGTGTAATTATTGAAATTCACATAAATTTTCATGTAACTCATTTTAATTTACAGATTAAAAATAGTAAATTTACCCCACTTAACCGCATATGATGATAAAAAGAAAGTCCTTAAGCCAAAGGTTGTTTTAAATTTGGACAAAAAGCCCTTAAAATTTTATAACTTGGGATCAAACCCAAGAAAAAGGACTGAGTTTTTATTGAAACATTTCACTCATGTCTAGTTGGTACACTAACATCTGCTTTCACTATAATCTGAATAAGGGCTGTATATTAAATTCTGTCAATATCAAGGATACCAAAGCTTGGGATTCTGCACTGAAAATTGTCCCAGTAGTTGGTAGATTTCCAAAGACACAGGTAATTCTGCTATGTTAATTGGGGAGTATACAGATATGATTCCCTTTATTTGCAGCAGCAAAAGCAGATCTTAAATAAATGTTCATTTTATATGCAATATAGGAATCGGATGATGAATAATTTATATCTTCTCTAAGACCTGGTATGCTAAACATTGAAAATTATTCAAGCTTCACTATTTTCATTAAGCACAAATTTATGATTTTTCAATCACTTATATAATGCAAAGAGGTTTGATTATAATGTTAAATCTAGGTGCCTTGGAGGTATTTTGACTTTTTGTCTTATGTTATGTGGTGACATCATATTACCCATGTATCACACAGAACATACAAGACAGGTATATAAAACATCCTATCCAGCATCTTAGGGCAAGACAGTGCTCAGCACAACTGACATGCAAACCATGTTCTCATGGCACATCTTCCTGACCCCATGAACACCGTTCTCCGACAGAGAACTCGCACAACCTCTTAAGTGGGAGTGACAATAACAAAGATGGTGGAACATGCCAAGTGTGATTTGCCATATTTGTTGCTCTGTGATTAACTCAAGTTGTTTAGGCATGCACACCTGAAAACATCCATGAATGACTGTACTTGGTATTTTGGAGAAAATCCCATACAGGTCATCCAAAGACAGCCCATGTGATAAAAACAAATTATTTGTTATATCTGAATTAGAGGTGTTACCCCAAACTGCATTACAATCACCAGATATGGCTAAATACAACTTTTATGTATAAAAAAAGACCCTATACTGAAAAGAAATGAATGTTCTGATTTTCGTTAGTTGAATTAGAAATACATCAAGAATTTTATCGTGAGAGGTAATAGGTTCACATTGTCAAGTAGAAATTGGAGTTTGTCACTGTATAGACATGCTCTCATTCTGTTTTCTTTTAACTAGTAGAGCTTTTGTTTTTTTCTGTATTTATAATCATACCATTTTCCTTGTAGCATACTTCAAGTCTGTTCAGAGCATTTTGTAAATTATTTTCAGAAACAGTTTGGGTTTTATCTGACTCACAGAGCATAGTGTCATCTCAATAAAGGGCAGTAGAAGAAATTAAATTTCCTTTTCTTAAGGGCTAAAGTTTTTAATAAATGCAATGAATAACAGAGGTCCAAGGATAGAGCCCTGTAGTGCTCCACAGTTAATATTTTTAAATTTCAGAAAGGTGACCATTTAAAAATACTTTGTGTACTCTATCAGTTAAATAAGAAGTAAAAACAAGTTTGAGGAGTTGTCATTACATTAATAAATTTTCAGTTTATCAGGCAAAATTTAATGGTTTGCAAGATCAAAAAGTTCAGAAAAGAAAAGTGGAACAAAAAAAAAATTTAAGATATTTGAGATATCACTTGGATTATCAGCATAAAACCCTCATAACTGAGAAATACAATTTCATTATTACTCTTACAGTTCCATGCACCAAACCTCTCCAAATAGCTTCAGGGTTATTTCTATTTTCATCCAGTACTTTTCTGTTGTATGTTCTCTTTGCTTGACTTATCATTTTAGCAAATTTTGCATTAATAATGAAAGTAAAGCATCAACTTTTGTGTCAATAATCCTTTTAAAGAGGGGGTAAAATTCCTACTAAAAATACACGCATGATCCTGGAAAAAATGAGAGAAAAATTCACATTTTTCTCCAATCAGAAGTGAATTAGGACACAGTGGATGTATCCACAGGTCATTACTAATAAAATTAATTATTTTATCCAATAATTCATGCCATTAATGTATGAAAAGGGACTTATGCTAAGAAAACTATTGCCTATTTGTGACAAGGACCATATTAGAGGTTTTGTGATTTTATACAATAACCATGTTATATAATCACTGTAATAAAGCAAATTAAGAAAAGGTGCAATATCTTTATAAAGTTTCAACAGCATTTCATCATTTGTTGTTTTGGGTTTAAAACCATTTGTGCAGAAGATAGGCTATGCATGGTGGCCAGTATAACTAGTGGAGGATGACCCCTGGATGACCCAGTGACAACCACTGACCTATGGGAATCTGCTGGCAAGCTTTCTCACATACCCACATTGGCCAAGCCTGATACTCGAACCCATGTGGACAGAGGTGAGAAGACAATGATCAGTAAAGACCACTCACCTACCTGGAGCCCCCATTTCATCAGTATTTTAATCATCTGACATGAAAATACATAAAAATACAAGTTTAAAATGACTATTCTAAATCTACACTTTGTGAACTTTCAACACTCCCTTCTCCTTACTCTGGCTGGAAAGAGAAATCTTTTCACCCAGCATGGACCCTGCCATGACTTCTAATTTCATCCCATCAAGTACGAGGTCTCACGTTTCACGGAATGCAAAAAAATTGTGATGCACAAAGCATGCACATTTAATTTGTTCTTTATACTCCATGACTTTATGGCAGTATTTTATGTATAATACATGCACAGCAAAGATTGTGAAAGACCACAGCAGTTGTTCACAAATATGCACCAGACAATTTTTCTTGGTTTTTCATTTCACTTACTTTTCAAAGTATCCTTTTTCAATCAAATCACTCATTAAATCATTCTGAACCTCCCCAAGAAATTTTCCAGCCTGAAAAATGAAGGAAAAAAAATCAACAGTAGAAATAATTATAATGTTACAATTTATCTACCAGAGCTCTATGAAGGCCTTTGACAATGGGAGCCCAGGATCTTCAGTGTACAGAAATATGGGGGTCCTGAGAGGAAAACTGGTGGCAGCATACAGGTGAGAAATGAGGGAATTCATAAATAGACATATTAAATCATTACATTCAATGCAAATCAATGAGTTCACTATAGTAAATCTTATTCATTATAAGTATGACTTTATTTTGATTTCATTCTTCACTTTACCTTCATCACTTTTGAATATAAAATTCCATTCTTTCTGCCAACTATTACTTTTTTTTATAACCTGTTCAGGAAGTAAAAATTTCAGGGTTTCAGAAAGATCAGGCTCCAGAACTAATTACTGAAAGTTTAAAGGATGCAGAGGAAGCGCTTACAGAGAGCTCTTTAATAGAATAAAGCACCATTCTGTGTAAATAATATTGCAGCAGTTGCAAAAATTTAGATACTGTGCACACACTTTTGTTGTGTTTTTTTGTTATTAATGGATTCTAAATTTAGTAATGGTGTCCATATTTAATGGAAGGTTTCCTAGGCCTTGAGCTCAAGAATAAAAAAAAAATAATGAAATCCCTATCGATATAGATGAAATGGCTGACATCTTGTTTGAGTCATCAGTTGACTTTCCAAGGATAGCATGGTGCAAATGTAATATAAGGTACCTTATAGGGTATAATTGGCATGATGTTATACTGTATATACTCACTTAAAAGGTAAATCCAACTGCAAACAACACAGACTCAGATTTGCTGGCACGTTATGCTCCTTACAAATGCAGATCAGGATCTTTTCTTGTGTGCAATTTGCCTTGGCTTATAAGCGGGTATATATGGTATATATACTGCGTAAACATGTTAATAGAATGTGAGAATTTACTTGATCTTGTGATATCATTTTCTTTAATGACATCAATTATATAACACTGCTCTTTTACATGTTATATGTGATTGTCAGTGTGAAAGGCAGTTCTTTTTTCAATGTAACTATTTAAAATAGGTACCCATACTTCTGAGCTCCACCTCAAGAATATAGTATATGCCATTAAGTCTGAATTATAAGTTTTTATTTTAGTTAAATATTACCATATTAAAAAAGTATACAAACCATAAATATAGATTACATCAAAGTTATGAATTTTTTACATGTTGATTTAAGGTATATATCCAAAAAAGCGGTGAAGATAATTTTATTATTTGCATGTTGTTGACCAATATATCTTCTGTTGAGATTTCTCAGACTAGGTTGTACTGTCTTAAAATGGGAAAGAACTATAGCAAATAAAATTTTGATGGTCAATAAGGCTTTCAAAATATTGTGTGTGTGTGTGTGTGAGAGAGAGAGAGAGAGAGAGAGAGAGAGAGAGAGAGAGAGAGAGAGAGAGAGAGAGAGAGAGATATTAAGCTTTCTGCAATACCTTTAGCTCTGACTCTCAACTTATTTATGCATCATAAAAATTAATAATCAGTAATTAAAAAAGACAAACCAAAAAACAAGTGTACAAAAAGTCATCAGCAAAGTTGGACATTTTCTAGACTGAGACTGGGACTCTTAGAATATGGCAAAGGACTCTCGAACTCTAGAAGTTGAGAGTCCCAGTCCCATATTTTCAAACCTTTTCAGCAAGGAACTCAAGCTGATGCTAAAACCCAAAATTTTGTTAGGGTCCTTAGAGTAACTCCATGTCATTGAAATTAAGCCACCAAGGAGAGACTCATGTTAAGAAAATCCCTCAAATTTGATGATTACAACTTCATTCTTATCAAAGCTACAGTTTGTCAAAAATTTTTATGCTCACAGCTTGAGTCGAGTTTCATTCTCAAAACTTTCAAGAATACAAGACCAGATCCAAATAAAGAAATTTTTCTGATAGCCACATTTAATGTCAAGGACACTTTCTTTGAAATCTGGTCAAATTCTGCTAAGCAGTTTTCTGAGAAGCTGTTTAAAGGTTTGTATAATGTTAGTAATGATGGTCATATTTGATTGCTGATTGGCATCGTTTGTACAAGCCTTGTATGCCTCCTTTCATGTTTCATAAAATTCGGGTATATTTTTAAAAAATAAACATCATTTAAAGGTTTTCCTATTTCTGGTAATAGTGGCCATATTTGATGAAAAATCATCACCACTATAAATCCTGAAGTCCTTCATGGTAAGATGCTTCCTATCAAATTGGGAAAATTCTGTTAAACAAATTTTGAGAAGAGGTGACTTAAAAGTTTATCTATTTTCAGTAATGGTGGCCATATTTAACACAAGGTCAGCATGATTTTTAAAAAAATATAAAACTGAATAGACTTCATTTAAGGATGATATCTGCAATATTTGATGTTCAAATCCTGTTGAGTGCTTATTGATGAGAAATGGTTTAAAGGTCTTTCTATTTTTAGTAATGGTGGCCATATTTGAAGGATGACTGGCATTATCTGAACAATCTGAAAGATCTTTATGCCAGAATACTTGCTGTCAATTTTGGCCAGTTCTACTTAGGTTTCTTATAAGAAGTTGTTTAATGATTTTTATATCTTTAGCAATGGTTTGTGATATCTGATGACTAAACAATGTGAAAGACCTTGATGCCAGAAAGTTTGCTATGAAGTTGTGTGCAAGTTGCAAGAGATTTTTAAGAAGAATTTGTAAATAACAAGTGTGAATGAACAATGCATGATGAATGATGCATTAAGAACTAAACCATGGCTAAGGATAAATTATTACACACTACCATCCAATATTGCTAAAATGTTTTTAGTATACACTGCCATTCAATATTGCTAAAACTTTTTAAGTACACTCTACCATCCAATATTGCTAAAACTTTTTTAGTATAAGCTGCCATCCAATATTGCTAAAGCTTTATTAAATATAACCTATGATCAAATATGGCTAATTCTTTACAAGTTATACACATCATGTTGGCATTCAGTACTATTTTAGTAATACTTTTCTATGGCACTTATTCACATTATTTATATCCTCATAAATTGACATTCCTTTGGAAAGTTATTATTTACAAGTTTCAAGAAATACATACAGTAGAACTTCAATTATCTGGCACCTGATTAACTGTCAGTCTCTATTAACCATCAGGGCATTGTACATCAAACTAATAAAAACAGGTACATGTACATATGTAGATATTATGATGCTTTTATGACCCGGTCAATTGTATAATACTTTTAATGTACATATTCTATTATCTGTCTATTCTCATATCTGTCATGGTCTCAATCCTGCACCCTGATGGATAATCGAAGTTCTACTGTATGTCAAAAATCAATGTTAAAGTAGGGTGACATTTTTAAAATGAGGTCAACCTTAAGGTGTGATCCAGTATAAACCAGATTGAATGTTACACATTGTAATGTCACAATGAAAGCTGTGTGTGTCAAGAAACAATTTGTATTACCATTACCAGTTTACCAGGCTGTTAGTTGTTGATTTGACTGGATGTCTTCTTTTTGTGATCTAGGTTAGTACCTGGATACCATTGTAAAAACCCATGGTAATCAATCATTTTCATCAGGAAGTTTTTTGGTGGTGTTCAAGGTGTAGAGCATTCAACAACCAGAACTGAAGAGACTTTGCTTCATCTATATTGGTAATGCATTTCAGAACAACATTTAATATTTAAGTAAATGTGCATACATGGCCATGTTAGCATATACTGTAGTGAATTTGAGGCCAGGCAATATGGACACCGATTATTAATGAACTCTGAAGTCAACATCAGTGGTTGATCCAAGATAAAGCAAATAAACCTCAACTAAAATATTCACTTCTTTGTCACCTAAGGCTATTAATCAATGCTTGAATAATTTCTATTTTATGGTGACCAATTATGGCTTGACAACATAAAACAAATGACCACAACATTTCAAGAAGGCCTCTGAATGACTAATAATATCTGTGAGGTACTTTGAGTAGTAAGATTTGAAACCTGGGCAAATGTGGGCTATTTTGGAAAACCTGGGCAAACTTGGGCTATTTTGGAAAACTATGGGCAAACTTGGGCTATTTTGGAAAACTATGGG
>JAECUM010031211.1:0-35854 GCA_016617855.1 Megalonaias nervosa
GCGTCCGCCTCGGATGCGGGAGGTCGGGGGTTCGATCCCCGGTCGAGCCATACCAAAGACTTACAAAAATGGTACTAACAGCTGCCTCGCTTGGCGCTCAGCATTAAGAGGTTAGTGTTAGGACTGGTCGGCCTGGGGTCAGGATAATGTGACTGGGTGGGACATCATGCTACATGTCTGCGGCATGATGCCCCAGTGCTAGACATCACTATAAACTGCCACACTGCAGACATCGTAGCGATATGACTGAAAAATTGTTAAAGCTACGTTAAAAATCATAATCACATCACATCACATCATCGTTGGCTATCATAAATCTCAGCTCTTGCATCCTTAATTCTTAGAACAATATACTATTATACGTAAGTCGAAAATGCCAGAAAATAGTTATTTCAAAATTTAGAGCACTGACCAGTTTGAATGCTGTTCAGAACATTTTTGTCTAAATTGTATCAGTTGTTTACAAGATAGCATTTAATCTGGACGTTGTTCTTTATAGATGAAGAAATATTCCTCGCTGTTGACGAAATTAGAAACGAAATTTCTGAGACTCCAGTGTATGTGCAGGGTAAGGATATCAAACACAGTGGAGACTACCTTCCTTGGGACGATCTGCTCTTGGCAGTCTTGCCAGTACAAGTTACAAAGTCAGCTCGAGAGGGCGTTACATATGAAACCACCAGTTGCTTCATCTTTACTTCTGGAACAACAGGTATACTTCAAGCCATGGCTTTAAAGTCAGTTTTTAATTTAGTATAGGATGCTAAGCTTTCTCGTCAACTAGAGAGCACTTGGATGTTTCATTTCAGAGGCACTGTCAGCACATAACTGGCTGTATCACCCCAATAAAATGCGAACTAAATGCATTTTCCAAGGACACATCGAGGCCGCTGACCCGGGCTGGTATGGGCGAGTATTGAATCGTACCATTTCTATTACGAGTCCGAAGCTTCACCAACTGAACTATCACGGCTCCCCTGCATATGTAAATTGATATATATGAAAAGTTCACAGACAAGGTTAGACTATATTTGCGATAAATATGTCATTCAGTTTTCTACATTGACCCCCATGAAATTGCTTTAGGACACACCGTTAGAAGTTTACAATATTGGACACTTGTACAATAGACATTTGTTTTTGGACTATTTAAGGATCATTTTGCTGTTTATCTTCTAACTATACTAATAGCAAAATGAAAAGTATATTCTTGTGAAGGAATTTACTGCTTGATATAAGTAAAAAAAGTAATTGATATGTTTCAAATAATAAGTGTAAGTGTTTAAGTTTGGTCAAGTTATAGACATATACAAGTACAAAGTATATTGTTAATTTTAAACATAGGGTGTATACATAAATAACATATACACGTTACACAGGCGTATACCTGCTTACGTACATATATCATTATGGAATAGTCGCCTTTGCTGCTTTAATTTTTTTGTTGCCTCTTAGTTTTCTTCCCTTGCCAAGGAGTACAAGTATGTATAATGCAATTCTACATGTTTATTAAATTTGATTTGTTCCATTCAAGCCGCAAGATTTGGACTGCAGTTTTTAATTCTCTTATTATATATGGATATACGTTTTATCAGATTTAAGCATACATTAATGATTTCTAGTTCTGAGAAAATTTTAGTTCCAAATAATATCGCTTATTCTATTAAATCTAACTCAATATAATATTTGTCTATAGGATAGGAACAATACATCACTGTTTCAATTAAATCCAAACAATAAATCTAGTAGAGTATTTTCGGTTTCGTTAAAAAAATTACACGATAATTCAGAGATTTTTATTTTAAACAATCATGGCTTCGTTTAGAATTAATGTACTGGCCAATGGAAATGCAGCTTTCAAAAAATTGAAAGTGAATCAGATGGTTCGGCACACATTGACGCTCTTCAACCATACTGTTTTGTCTCCCAAACGCGAAGATTAAGACTTCATCTGATTGGCTGATAAAACTTGAGATTATGGTAATTACATAGGTTTGCAGAATATGATCCCTAAGCGGTCGCTGTTAGATCCTCGCGTACGACAGTGGAAAGCTGATTTTAATCAGATTATGTTTAGCCCCCAACACTTGACATCCGCCTATGTTGACAGTATTACCTCGGGCCTGAGGATGTCGAGTTAAACGGGTAGAACTCTACTAGTATGACAATTAGGTAAATTGTAAGCAACGATACGAGTCGATGTGAGCGATATCAATGAGCTTGAGGTTTTTTTTAACACCAGCCAGCGACCGTTCTGCAAAATTTACTCGCCAATTAGAATTTTTGGTCGAGATTTCATGTAATTTACTCGTAACATGGAGCTCTGACAATCTGCTATTAGTATATAGAATTCTGTTGAGAACTTTGTATTGAAAACTCTTAAGTCCTGTATCCTCAACAACACATAAGAGAATACAAAAAATATTGATTTCCAATCTTCATGACAATAATTCTGATATAACATATATTTCCATTTATTTTCCATTTGAACTGGAAGTCTCTTTATTATCCTCAGATATAACGTGTAGACTGATTTTTCCATGTAATCATCTTAGCTAAGAAGACTAATATTTCCATATATTGGGGATTCTAATTTCCTGGTATATCTAATAGTGTTTTCCAAGGTCCTGGTATTGTGTCAGGAAATCCATAGAATTCTACAAAAGTAATATTGATATTGATTATTTTGTATGAACTCATTGTATGGAAGGAACATGACATCTTCCCTAATTATGTCGCTAAAGTACAGACTTGTCCACACAATCTCTTCAGACGATTATACCATCTTTTATATTGATTTATTAAATATACTAGATTGGCATTGATACGGTGTGTTCAGGGGCTGTGATGGGATAGTATACAATTCCAAAATGTGTCGATTCATTTCACAACGACTTGATAAGAAAGTAATTAATACCTCCACAACCACCTCACCTCATCTGTTCTAAATCATCTTAAAAGAATCGATAAAACGAGTTCTTCTTCTGTATTTATCATTTCGAATCTTGATCCTGAAAATATTCTAAGACAATGATCATTTCCATAAAAATAATATTGAGGATCCGATTTTTCTTCTTTATTTACTTCAGGGCTTCCAAAGCCTGTAATTGTTTGCCACAGGAAGGTTCTCATGTTTGCTACAGCACTCCTACTCATAGGCTTCAGGGAGGGAGATATCCTGTACACCGCCCCTCCTCTATATCACACTATGGCTGGGGGACTCGGTCTCATGGGAACCATAACGGCAGGTAGGTGAATTTACTAAAGGCAATTGCAATCTGATCTTTAGAATATTAAATGCACATACCAAAATATCAAGCAAATTAGACCTTTTTCAAGTGTATTTGTTGTGTTTAATAAAACGTTAAGCGCTTTAATGTGTAATTTTCAATTTAGATGTACTGAAATAGTATCACAATTATTTTCTTGGTATAAAAACTGTAATGTGCAAATGCTACAGAGAAACCACATTATTTAAGTTCTTCATTTCCTCTAAATGGTAAATTTTTGAATTTTTTTTTTCGTGGTATTTATTGAATATGGAATATCTCATTTTGATGTAAGGGGGAAATTAAGATTAATTCTGACAATAGATAGTTGTTAGCAATTTTATAAACAGTTTCCACAAACTATTTACGTGTGTCTTTATCACTTACAAAATTTACAGGTGGCACAATGGTACTGCGTAGAAAATTCTCGGCACGCCATTTCTGGGAAGATGTGCGAAAGTACGACGTTACGTATATCCAATATGTTGGGGAAATGTTTCGCTATCTTTTGGCCTTGCCTCAGGTAGCATAGCTGATGATTTTTATTTTCCGTTTGTTGCATTTTTTTTTATAACTATGTCCGTGGTATTATCCTTGTTTGTCCTTTCGAGCGTCCGTCCATTTCATCTTGTTTAGTTTTGCTTTTTATCTGATAAAGTATGAGATCGGCTTTTTAAATTCCAGATCGAAATAATGTGTGACAATGACTTGCACGATTCTGAGCCCTATCAAAGTATGAGAACTGCTTTAAAGATTTCCGTTTTAAATATCATGGATTTGGCACAGTACATTTTAATTACTTCATTGTGCTCCTAATATTGTCTTCGTTACAATCTTTTCCTGACGATAGCGCACGTATTTCTGGTCTATCATAGATTTCTTATTCACACGGTTGCATAGATTTTACTTGTACGGAATTATTTAACTTCGAGGTCACTGTGATTTATTTCCACAATGAACAGCAAAGAGAATAAAGTTAATATGGGGCCAACGCCTTAACATGTGTAATCAAATTCCTGGTATGAACAATTTACCTCAGTAAAATGTACAATATGATTTTAGAGAGCAGAGCTGAACAGTTTATTGTCCGAGCTGGACAAAAAGGACCTCTTAACCATTATTCTGGGCATTATGAAGTTAGCAGGTTGTATTCTACGAGCTATTGTAACGTATCCGAACACCGGCAAAAGATTTTGTTCCAGACAAAGTAAGCTGATTATCTTGTCTCATAGGATTTCACTTTGGCATATCGAAGATTAGTATTAACTCAAATGTATACCGGTAATATAATTGTAACGGCATATGTTTAATAATCTTTCATTACTATTGAGCTATGAGTCTACTGATGGTGTATGTGTGTGAATAGGAAATATTTAATTTTGATGTATTAATGGTTACACAATCATGATTGCAACTTACAAAGGGTTATTACTTTCTTATTTAGTAAAGATTTATTTTGTGGTTATTTCTTTGAAAAAATAGGTTTAAACATTTAATGTTTAGAAAACAATTTAATGGGCCAATGGTCCAGACTATTAGACAATAAAACCATTTTCGTTGTCAGACCTATGTTTATTTGGGGTAGTTTGCTGGTCACAGGAGGAAATTTAGCATGAACATTCCGCTAGGCGTCGGCTTTCATTGCTATGCAGTGGAAAGCCAAACCAGGCCCTGGTTATAAGTTTTAGTGCACAAAACAGTAATATGAGATTTATGACTAAGGAAAGTTAAATGAATGATGAAAACAAAGCATGCAAGTTGACTCCTTTGACAAATATCAGTTATGTTCTGAAGAAAGTCGAAAGATCAAATAAGTTAACAGCCTAAATTCATGTAAATTATATAGACATAATTTTAATTCTGTCACACGTCCGTGCTCAATGCGAATCGAATGCCAGCAAGAGACTCAGAGACAATCAAGCTGATCATCCTCAGATTGGTAAGGTTTCGGCAGACGAATATCCAGCTGATGAGAGAAGAAAAATATCCTATTCAAGATCACATTCGATGGCGCTTCTACCGGCAATGAAATGCGTCCACTATTAATTTTTAATGTTATTCCTGCCAATGTTGAATACAAAACACATAAAATATATTCTAGTTTTAGTAGCCCCAACTATAGTACGTTGCTATTGTGACGCCCGTAAAGTTCAACCGTAGTGTTGCTACTGTGATGACACGTCACTGAGTCATTGTGACGTCAGTGAAATCACCATGACATATCAACCCCAGGCTCGAGGGCAGTTCAAAGTGGTCACTATTGATATGTATCGGAGCGTACTCGGTCTCTTTCCTTGCATACTAGAAAACTCTCGGATGCGAATAATGGCCGTCTTGAACCGCCCTCAAGCCCGTGGTTGCTATTACATCATAATAACTTTATCGACGTCACAATGAGTAGTGACGTCTCATCACTAACAACAACGTACGCAACAGTTTCAGGCTATTGATTTCTTCATTGTTTAAATTGCGCTGTTTAAATTGCTAAAAGTACAATTATTTCATTGATTGTTGAAACGTCATTGGGTGTTTTGTTCATCTTTGATATCAAGAATCTCTTTTAGCACATTCAGCCACAGATGTTCGTGCGCCATAATTTACCAATTTGGGAAGTATTATTTCCGATACTCTTTCAGAGAGTACGAATATGCTCTGAATGGCATAAAGTTATCATTACGTAAAAGGGGCAGTTCAAAATAGCTACTATTTATATCTGAGATCATTTACTAGCTTGCGACGAACAATGCCGAATTCTTTCCAAGTAGGTTAGAAAGGTTATGACTTTTCAGAACACCTTTATTTTTTTTTTCTACGGCCGAAATCCTCATCGGACGTGACTGTATGAATATGCGTATATTTCATACAAAAATGGTTACCTGAACACCCTCTGCGGCGTTATATGTCAGGAACATATATCTACGAGATATGGTTATGATTTGTGAGCACCACAGCAGTACTTCATAATAAAAGTCATGAATTTTGTAAGTATGAAATAAAATGAATAAAAGTAAGCAACTGTTACAGAGAATGCAGCTCTGATATTAGAAATTCAAATAAGGACCACTTCAAGACGAGATGTCACAAGTAACATTGTGATGTATTCGTTGCCTCCTTGTATAACTTTTCACATGTAAATAACATATCTCCTACATTGGATTTTAGAAAAGAAAACTTAGATTTAAATAACACTGATCTCCAATTGTTTAGAAGTCGTCTGCTTCAGAGATAAAATGTGCTATTTATTATGGATTTTGATGTGCTGAATTCAAATATGACAATTAAAGCAAATGATTGGCTATTGTTTCCAAGATATTTAAGTTTTTACATTTTACTTCCATGTATATTGTGTAGATAGTAGGGTTTTAATCATAAATTGCAAACCTAGGTCTTTTCATGTTTTTGTGGTTGCTTTACATGATAATGTTTCACCTGTCCTGTTTATGTAACACTTTAAAAAACAGCACAAAAGGGTTATATAAATAAAATTTATTATGAAATAAAAGTCACAAACTATTATGTATATATTAGTACATAGTTCAGTCCTTATTCAGTGGCTACTCGGCGCTTTTTGGTTTGTCTCTTGTATTCATTAAATGGAGCATCTCTTGTCACTCTCCAGCAATAGTCTGCAAGCATTAATGGGCTTCATTTGCCCTGACAGCGTTTCTCCATTATTGCAATGTCCTGGTGAAATCGCTCGCCGTGCTTGTTGCTCACTGCTCCGCAGTTTGGTAGAAAAAATTTAGATGGGAATTCAAAAAATGTATCCTTAATGACATGTTGCAACCAAGGATTTTGCATGCCTTGAGGAGATATTGCACCAGCTCCCTGTAGTTGTCTGCCTTGTTGTTTCCGAAAAAAAATTGTTGCCACTAACTGGAAGGCTTTCCATGCCGTCTTTTCCTTGCTACGCAATGCACAGTCTAATGCATCATCTTGAAGAACTTCACGAAGCTGAGGACAAACAAAGATATCTTCCTTTATCTTTTCTTCACTTGACCGTGGAAATTTTCCACGGAGGTAATTGAAAGCTGCTTGTGTTTTGTCGATGGCCTTGACAAAGTTCTTCATCAGATCCAGCTTGATGTGCAAAGGTGGTAACACAATGTTTCTTGATTCAGCTAGTGGTGGATGCTGAACATTTTTCATCCCAGGCTCCAATGACTGTCAGAGTGGCCAATCTCTCTTGATGTAGTGGGAATCTCTCGGACTTCTCTCCCATTTGCAGAGAAACCAGCACCTCTTTGTGTGTACAGTCTGCAGACCAAGCAAGAGAGCAAGAACCTCACCACTAAGCTGCCACTGATGTTGGTCATAGTTTATGCACGACAAAAGTTGTTTCATGTTTTCATAGGTTTCCTCCATATAGACTGCATAATCTACTGGAATTGATGGCAAAAGATTGCCATTATGCAGCAAAACAGATTTAAGAATCGTCATGAATCAATGAACAGTCCTCACTCATTTGGATCATAAAAGATGTTGAGGGCTACCATCACACCCTCGATGTTGTTACAGGCTACAAGATCATCTTCCATGAAGAAGAATGGGACAAGATCCTTTTGACGGTCACGGAACACGGAAACCCTAACATCACCTGCCAGGAGATTCCACTGCTGTAGACTGGAGCCAAACAGCTCTGCCTTACTCTTGGATAGTTCTAAATCTCTGACGATGTCATTCAGTTCACCTTGTGTCATGAGGTGTGGTTCAGAGGAGGAGGATGGAAGAAAATATGGGTCAGGTGACATTGATGGTTCAGGACTGGAAGTTTCATCCTCTTTCTCTTCCTCTTCTGCCTCAAGTGAGAATGATTCTGGTGCATCAGGAACCGGCAGTCCTTCTCCGTGTGGTACTGGGCGTATAGCTTATGAAATGTTTTTGGATAATGCACAGTCCACTTTTTCTTCTTTGACACCCCTTTCTCAACTGGAGGCGCCATGCAGAAGTAACAGTTGCTGATATGATCTGTTAGCTCTCTCCAAATCATTGGTACTGCAAACGCCATAGATTTCCATTTCCTGTTCAACCACTGGCGAAGATTTTTTTGAGTAAGTGTTGCAGCATATGTGTGGGGCCTACCTCTTGTCCTGATCTCCAGTTTGGCTGCCAAAATTTAGGTGATAGGTTTTCTTAACCATAGTGGTTATACTGCACTTTTGTGATGCAAAAGCCGCTTCAACACAAACATAGCAGAAGTTGTCTGCATTGTTCACACAAGTACGAGGCATCTCTGCTCACTTTGGCTAAACAGAAATGTGTCCCTTTGCAAAATCAAACACTGACAAATAAGAGAGCACAACACTGTTTGATTTCTAGAGCTGATATAGGGCAATTGGTTCAGCATAGTAATGTAAGCTTAGTTACGATTGCATTATCAATTAATTCTACGAATAACATGATGCAATTCCTATCATATATGACGCAATACCAGCTTCATATTGCATCATTCGTTGTTTTGCCTAAAAATCAAGTGCTGTCCAAACCCAGGCATACAATTTTAATAGATTCGGTCAAAGATTTAGTTTAGTCATTTCTGGTTTAAACTGAGATCCCTTCCCTTTGTAACTCACTTATCCTCCGCCATTCCCAACTCAAGGGTCGTATATACTGACCCACTATCATATCTTTGAAACTGGAGCCAATCAACAATTTTATGCATCAATGTCATTCTCAGTGACCCAGAATTTGTAAAGTTTGACTACATTTATTTCAGAAGCATTTTGGCTGTAGACCAGTGTAATAGCCAGTTTGAACTGCAAGATGGTTGTAATTATCTCGGATTTTAGTTGACGTTAAAATGACTAGATGACGTCATCAAGTAAGCAATAAATTAAGGTCATTGAAACCGAATGATGTCATCGATTTTTGCCTTACAGTGTTGCAGCGATAGCAAAATATGAAAAGCGAATGTATTTCATTGATTGTTTTTGTTTTGTGTTTGCCGTAAACATATATAGGAAAAGCAAAAGTGTTAGGCATAATTTCTTCCAACTTAGAACACCGTTTCCTGTAACAAATAAAAAACACACTATGTGAAGTGTGCCTCCACTGTGACGACTGGTTGTGGGGGATTGGGGGTGGGGTGCTCCCAATATTTTATTTAAACTATTGTAGAAGTCTCACCCAGGCTGGATTTTGGTGGGAAGTTGAATTAGTGAAAGTTAGATATACAGCTCCGAGCCCACAGTCAGCAATGCCGACGGTTAAATAATTAAATATACAAAAGGTTGAAATTCAATGAATAACAATTTAATGAAAATTCAATAGTCAAATGATTCGAATTTCCCAAGTACACTCCTTCCGCTCGACCCTTTAATAGCCTATTGCATCACTTGATTCGTAGTGTGAGAGATTTCCACCTGTCCTTGTATTCTACTCATCTGTGTATTCTTTTCTCCTATCTCCTAATTCCCTCTCTTCCTCCCCGACTTCCTCCAAACTCCTTTTCCTCCTCCTCTTCGACTTTTCTATACTCCTTCTCCTCCTCCTCCACTTTCTCCTCCAGACTACTTTTCCTCCTCCTCCGCCTTCTATCCACCTTCTCTCCGCCTACTAGACTTTTGTCGACTCCGACTGCTCTGCCAGTCTCACTTCCGTCTCCACCTCTTGAAGACTCGGGACTCAACTGAACCGGAAGTTCAATCCCCCAAAAAACTTCCTGTGAAAACACAAGGACGGTACAATATTTTTCCTTAACATCTCATCTCACACTACACACAGCCTATCATCAGATAACGGCTATTAAATTTCTTCGGTCACGCATTCATTCACATCGAAATACTCATACGTTCCTGCATGGTAAAACACGACATAATAAAAGCACGGTATCAATTACTCTTATACATACAACAATAAATTGCTTCACATCAGCACATACTCCTAATACCATTATACTAAACAATATCACAATAATCGGACACATTTCTTTACATTACAACTCATACAAAGTATACAAATATTCAAATATCCATGCTCTGATATATTCACACATCTATTGTAACTAATCTCACATATTTCAATCATTTTCCCAAACTCACAATTCAAGCATGCGTAAACTCTAACATAACGTATTTCTAAAAATGTACTGGTTACTACGAAGTAACCTAATAGCTGATTACAAAATTAGTTCTGACCACAAGCTAACAATCTACATAATTCTCTACGTAAAACTCAAGCCCGTTTCTCAAACACGCATGTAAATGAAACACTACAAATGTAATTCTACATACTAAACGATCCCAGTACTTAAGTATACATACTACAGATAATTACAATTATGATGCCGTAATATTCTGCAAAAATCGAGCAAATGATTTACTGACCTTTTCAAAGCTTTTCTTCTCTTAGAATCTGTTTCTAAGTTTTACCGCCAAATTACGAGTGGCTCCCGGAGTAACCCTATTTGCACAGCGATCTGTCTAGGCATCTACTAACTTTTTGCTTGCGAGTTTGAAATTATAATTCCGATCTAAGTTGTAATCACACCCTGTATCTTAATTCCGATTGGATGTCGCTGTGAACTGATCCAGTCAAACTTAGCGGACAATGTCCTCTCGCTGTCTGTCCACGTGGGGACGGACGAGAACACGCCCCGTTCACCCTGCTGGCTTCCTTTGATCTCTGAACAAATATTTAACACCCAGGTGTAAATACTACAAGCCTTTGTCTAGCTGGCCGAACTATAGCCTGGCTGGCGGTCACGGTAACCTTGCATAAGGGATTAACTCTAGCCTGCGGCAATGTTTAGACATCAAACGCTGTAATAATACTCTAGTTTATACACTTCTTGATAGCCGGGCTGGGCAAACGTGGCACGCTAAAATTCATACATCAGATGAAATTTGCAAAGAAAATTGAAATGTTACTTGAATGAGTGCTAGAACGAAATATCTACAGCAATCGTTGTTTTATGTACGAGAATACAAAGGAATAAAGAAATATGATGCACCATAGGAGAACGGGTCATACTCAAAAACATACATAAATGTAAATGCATGTTTCCACAGCTCCCGTCATAGACCGTTATTTCCAGCACCTATCATTTTATAAGAATCACCAATGTTAATGAATCTGATAGAGGTGTTTGATTAGTTGAATGACAGGGATGATATCGTGTCAAAATTATCAATCGAAGTTATTCACTCCGCATTGGAAAGTGTCGCGGATGTTCTGAGTGATAGCTAGTGTCATCCGACTCTTTTCAGGTTTCGTCGCTATGCGACGGATGACGAGACTAGGGTAGGGGTTTGACAGAGGTTGTCAAAAAATTTATAATAAAAGCGAAGCATTGCAGATGTCATCTTAAAAGTAAATAGAAGAAAAATTTATATCAGTCTATTATATTGTTGTTGAGCTTCAGATAGTCATATGTGATTATATGACGGAATGCAAATTATTTCGCCATGACCTGGATGATGTCAATACCTTTGGGATCAGATCATAATGTATCCGTTTGATTTAAGCCATCCGCTGGAAGGCACAAGGTTACCTTTTTTCCAGACTTGGCAGATCGAGACAAGGTGTATGTGTTTGTAATCATGTAGCGAAGTGATGCAGTTTTTGCCGTGTTTTTAGCAGACTGATATTTGTACTAATATTAGCAGCCCTGCTTCGTGGATAGAGTACTAACATGAACCTATGTGTATCAACTGAGCGGCCGGGTGTGATTCTCATCCTGCGCCTTTTCAGTCTACTATCAAAACTTTTGAACATGTTCCCTACTTATACTGAAAGATATAAAATAGTTTTCATATTTAATACCAGACTTACTACGTATCATTGTAGAAATACGTTTAAATGTTTACCGTCTTTACCCGATATTTACTTTTAAATCGTCCGCCATATTAATTCAACGGATAACTACTTTCGTTTACAGCCTGGTTTTTTCGTGTGCCATATAGGGACATTGCTGCCTTATTTGGAAACGTAAACAGATCGTAATAAATATGGTATATATTCAATAACGTATCCTAAAATATCCATATGTGGCAGAGCAAGCCTTATTTGGAAAACAAATTACCACAACAATCTCATGCTATCTTTCATGGTGGACAGAGTGCAGTTAGCGAAAACACATCAATATAATGTTACCTCAGATAAACTTGTGGTGGCCAAAGTACAGTTAATGTAAACATACCAATACAATTTTACCTGATGAAGGTTTATATACTTTATATTCAGCCAAACTTCTTGAAAAACATAACTTTACTTAGGTAGGAGACTGTTAACTGCAATCATCTTTTGGCATTTGACAATAGGTTTATTTGCTCCATTGTAAGGTATAGGATCCTGTCGTAGGCTATGATATCATAGTTAGACTGATATCTTTAAATTATCAGTGTAGGTACATTCGCATGCCTATGATGAAAAAATTGTGAAAGTAGTGGGTGCAAGTAGTGGGTGCGGTCATCAGGTAGTATTTTCATAAAAAATTGCACGACATTGTTGTTGTCGACCGAAAATATCCCTTTAATAAACAGACATTTTTATCTGTCAGTTTTACAGAAAATGCTCATGGTTATCTCCCTTCTAATGATTGTTCGAATAGTAGTTTTGAGGGTAAAAATATCATATAGTAATAATTCATAATGTAATTTTGCTTGATATGATTCATCAGCATCCCCTAGATGGCGTGCATAAGGTGAAGGCAGTCGTGGGCAACGGGCTCCGTCAGGATATATGGAAGAAGTTTCAGACGCGGTTTAGAGTCCCTATGATCTGTGAGACATTTGGGGCTACCGAGGGTATAACATCCACGACGAACCTGTCCAATCGAGTTGGCTCTTGTGGGAGAATTTCCCCAATTCTGGTTAGTTCTTGTTCACTATTAGAGTATTCATTTGCGTAACTCTATGATGGTCATTATCATCGTTGTCATCCTTTACTCTTCCTCCTCCTTCTCATCATCTTGATCATCATCATTTCTGTCTTTTTCATTTTCGAAATCGGTGTTTTATATTGGCCTTTTTCAACGGATATCGATTTGGAAATGGCGACTGTCTTCTCTAAGTTTATATTATCATCGTGTCAATTACTGCTATACCAACACCTTAGTTTTGCTGGTTACTTTTCGCTTGTAATCTATGGCAAATGTGACAGGGCCGCAAGAACATACGGTGATAGCGCACTGTAATCTGAAGTTTGATGTTTTAGGAAATCATATAGCACCTTGAAATTATGACCAGATTTAGACTGTGATGGGTACTATAAAATATATGAATAGTCTCTTTGCTTATGATTATGATGGATTCAGAGCCGGATGAGGGTAATATGAATATTCGATAAAAATTAAAACAATTATTTATCACGATTTCTTAAAGAAACTTAAGTAAAATTGTAATTGATAGATTATTAGTTTTGGGGTTTTACTGAAAGCCATTCCAAACACCAGGCTCTAAAATAACAAGATATGCATGGAAATACTTGTCCTTATATATATTAAGTCACAAGGCAACAATAATATTTACAGTTTAAAGAAGTACATGTAGTTTCCATAGCATATATATCAGGTTTTTATTTAACGTTTAGCCTATTTGTAATAGAACAGGTATGACTTGATTCCAAAATACATTATCGAGGTGGACCCTATCACTGGAGACCCAGTGAGAGACAGGTATGGCCACTGCAAGCAAGTCAAAAGAGGTAAGATTATTACAACGGTATTTTCTTTGAATTTGAATATTACTGATATTACTGTCATTGATTGACTTGGTTAATTATTATCTTTAAATCGTTTCGTATGTATGTATGTATGTATGTATGTATGTATGTATGTATGTATGTATGTATGTATGCATGTATGTATGTATGTATGTATGTATGTATGTATGTATGTATGTATGTATGTATGTATGTATGTATGTATGTATGTATGTAGTCGTGGTTAATAATTACCAGTCTTGATGATTTGATATCAAGTGAGGAGTTAGAAAGGGAGGAGTGCTGTCGTTCTTTTTGTATCTGGTATTTATAGATGGGCTGCTACAGCACATAGTAAAAAGCAAACTAAGGTACAAAATTGGAAGTTTGGGTAGCTAAGCTTACGCTTGCAGATGACCTCATATGCCTATTAAATCCTCCGGATAACTTAGCTAAAATGCTAAAGATTATTCTCGAATATTCTACAAACGGAACCACAGAATAGTTCTACAATGTCATATAATATAAGTTTTTGGTAAGAAAAGAAATTCAAATTAAAATAAGATCCCTAACACTTGGTGAAGAAATATTTCATGAAACTGACCCCTTTATTTAGCTAGGAATACTACAGGATAGGGCACGTCGTTTCTACCAGTCGCCACCTGCAACACTTGCCAAAAAGCAGGGTAAGCGTAAGCGTTTTTGTCCTAGAAATGTTGGAATGGGTACCCTAAACCTAAACTAAAACTTATAGTCCAGTTTATATAGAAACTTATGACTCCAAACTAACTATGTGGCTGCGAAGTTTGCAATAAGCTTCAAAACGGAGACATAATGAAGCTCAAGAAATTACAACACATTTGATTAAAAACGAATTCAAGTATTCTCTGAAAAACATTGTCGGATATGTGTGAGTCAATGCTGGGGATTATAAAAATCACCACTGATGTTGATCAGCATAAACTTCTCTTCCTACGCAAACTCTGCACCCTGTCCAATAACATCATCTACAAGCAAATATTCCTCATAGGTCTTCATATGTGTTTTGACTGCACCCGTTCCGTACATTCTACTTTTATTCCAGATATTTGAAATTAACTTTGGAAATACTAACTTACAGATCCCCTCTTGAACTTTACAGTAAATCAGATTCCCTAACAGATATGAGTGGACACCATAGGTCAACATGACTATATTTGAAATGGAAAGACTGCTTGTTGCGACTAAATCAGTAGGCATCATGATTTGTCTAGACTTCGGACTCACAATAACAAATATGCTCTCCTACTCTGTCATGCATTGTGAAGAATAATTATGAACGCATATTAATCAGATTTATAGCATCTCTGAAGGTATTAATGCCAGGTCATAATGTTACTCACTGTAGTAAATATGGTCAGCAGTATACAGACCTCCTTCAGCATATTGTCACATCGTGTATGTTAACAAGACAAATTGCCAACGACTTTTACTGGTATGTGCTTGACAAGTTTGGACTTGAAGTAAATATAAAACTTAAATCAAGGTAACAACGAGTCACAGTTACTAGAACTGACCTTGAAAGTGCACTGGACAAAATACAACATCACAATTTTCAGATCTGTTTATTCCAGCTTTTCGTCCTTGTATCACAAATTGTACTTCTTAGGCTGAAGACCAAATATGTGTCAAAAGTAGAACTTCCCAGATCAGCTGCTGCCAAATAGTTTACGCACAAGACCCCATATTTAAAACAAAGTCATTATCATTATTGGACCCGAATTGTAATAATAAACTCTTTTAAACTTTTTTCCTCCCTTTTTTGTTGTTAAATATTTATGTACGTGTATGTGCAATTTTGCATACTCGAATGTATTTCCTAATCAATTTATTCCAGTTGTTCCTCTATACCAGTTAAAATATATATTATTGCTTGAATTTTGGGAATGTTCTTCGAAATTATTAATGTAAATTGCTTAATTTCTCTTTTTTTCTGTCATGTTCTCTATATTTTTAAATAAAGTCACCTTATAGATGAAATAAAGATTAATTGATCGATTGTCTTTACTTTTTAATTGAAAAATATACATGAAATGAGATTTTTAGAAACGCTACTTTCATTTCTTCGACAGGAGGATCTGGTCTCATTATCACCGATATTCCTAAAGCTATGCTGGACTTTAAGTTCTATCAAGGCGACATAGAGATGAACGAGAAAAAGGTCATACGCAATGTATTCGTGGATGGTGATGCCTATTTCGACTTCGGCGATTTGGTCCGCTTGGATAATGACTACTTTATCTATTTTATGGACAGGTTGGGAGATACGTACAGGTAAGGACGTCAGTTTCTCCATGTCCGGATACTGAGTTGAGGACATTTTTTAAATTCAAATTTTATTTCTCTCCATCATTGTATTGGAAATAAATTTAAATCAAACTGGAATCGGATCATGATATGCATTGTTGTAATTTGTTACCAATTTCTGGCTCTGAATTAGTAATGGCTGTCTTTGTAATAGGGAAAGTTTAACATTAGCAGTAAACGTGATTTAAAATGCTTCATTAACAAACATTATTTAAAGACTTTTCTTAAGTTTTACTGATAAAAAAACATTCATCAGGTCCAAGATGCCTTTCATGAACACCGTCTAGATTGTGTATTAATATTTTTTGAAGCGTGAGGTTATATTTCTGTTTTGTTCGGCCGCTGAAATTCTCTCTAAATACATATTTGGCGAAAATAACTGTTGAAATAGTTTTGAATCTTGGTTTTCTACCATTTGATCATTTGACAGTGTTTGTACTGTCAATGCTTTAATATAGTTTTGTTTCTCTGTTTCTTTATTTTCTTTTTATTATTTGTGTGACAGATTATCCAATCGTTAAGTATCCTTAGCACCAAACCTTTAGTACTTGTCAAAATTCATTTGTGCGACTTGTTAAACGAAGACGTTAACAACAGTGGACGAGTTACATCCCATGCAACAACATGGAACGATATAGAGCAAACATTGTCCAGATAATAACAGTAATCATACGATTGATAGTAATATAAATTTATGGACATTATGCTTTTGTACTCAGGTGGAAAGGGGAAAACGTGTCAACCTGTGAGGTAGCCAATGTCCTTTCTGGACTGGATTTTATACAAGATGCCAATGTTTACGGTGTGCAGATTCCAGGTCAGTCTTATTTGACTTAGGTTTGTTATCGTCAGCAGTGTCTGCACCTTTATTATGATCATTATTGCCAGCATAATTATCACCACTAACAACATCATCGTCATCATCATCATATTGTCGGCGTCATTATTATCACGATGACGTAGATTCATTCATCTCCTTTAAAGACAGTGGAATAAACATACATCTCTATTATGGTTTATGGAACTTTATTTTCATATCTTTTATTCTTAACCAATGTACCTGTTAGAAACGCCACAATGCATTTCTCATATAGAAATGTTCGTCTGTCCTTTACACTTGTGCATTTATGCCTGTGCAGGTGGGTATACATTTCATTCCACTCATGCTTGTTTAGGTAGAAACGGTTCATCTGTCAAGTTACATGTTACATTCTGTAAATATTTTGATGTGTACTATTTCAGGTACTGAAGGCCGGGCTGGAATGGCTGCAGTGTATTTACGTGAAGGTGTACAAATTTCTGAAATTCTTGAAGATATTTACAAGCATTGCTCAGACAATCTTCCCGGATATGCTCAGCCCCTTTTTCTTCGTTTCCCCAAAGACATGAAGGTCACTGCCACATTCAAACAAACAAAGGTAGAATTTGTAAAGGAAGGATATGATCCATCGTTGATTAGAGACCCACTTTACTATAGAGACGATTCTAGAAAAAACTATTTTCAACTCACACATGAAATCTATGACCAGATTCGAATTAAATCAAAACTTTGAAACTATGATTCAGGATTCAATATTGCCGAATCATCTTCTTAATACAAATTGATGATGAAAGTTGTGTTTGACAATATTTGTCCTTTTCCTAAGTTGAAGCCCCTATGAGTTTTCTTTTGCAAAATTGAAAATTTATTAAGCATATGTAGATGTATTCAAGATAAAGATTAATGCCGACAAAGAGAAGTCTCGGGTGAATTAGACGTGTTTGTATCATTGCTATTTAAAAGAGATGGTTTTATTTTATGTCAAGTTAATGATTTTGTTTATTACGATTAATGCTTTATTATGAAAACTAGATGATCATCATACTACTGCACTATAGTTTTAAAATAAGTAATAGAAAAGAGTGAAAAGAAACAAGCTTTGTAAAATTCAACAAATAGTTTATTACCCTTGAATACAAAATGAAATTGTAAAATAGAACTTACGGTATGGCGAATTAAATCCCAAAATAATCCTGGAATTACAGACATAAGTCCTAATAACTAATTACTTGCTTCTACTAGGATGTAACATTACGAATGAATAATCTTTCCATTAACAAGGTTGTGTAGTCTCCTTCTTGACCTCAGGTCACTAATAATATTTTTTTAAAAATATTACCTAATGGCAAATAACCTTCTAGAAACTTCTTAATGTTTACAAAATAAAATATTAGTTATAGTTAGAAGGTCTGTAACAAAAATTATAATATATAACCTAGACTATGTCAGGTACGCCAAGTCAATCCCAATAACATAGACCCAGACCGAAATAAACATTTTTACTTCTATTAATAAAGATCCTATCATTAAGCCCATATACATAGAGAATATTTAGCAATGTATTAGTTGTTTACAGTATAAAAATCTATAATTCAGGTCATGCTGAAAAAAACTCGATTCTAGACAAGGTTAAGTCCAAAATACAATGTTACATTGCAATAGTGTATAAAGAAATAAAAAGAACTAACAAACAATGCAAATTTAATATACATAACACTTCCCCTCATAAAGAGAAAGAAAGCCTTATTCAGTAAGCTTAATTTTGCTCTGAGTCAAATATACATGTAATAAAAAATTACATATAATGAAATCTTACGAATGAAACAAAGTATACATAAAACAATATAATATTACTATAATGTGAAAGTGCATTTGCTATTAGATTTTTTTTTCCTGGACGTGTCTTATGTCAATATTGTATTACTGCAACATCAAACTCCACATAACAAATCTCGGATTTTATTTTACATCTTGTAAAGAAAAGTAAGTGGTTGTGATCACTAAACACAATAATCGGAGAAGGTGCTGAACTAATATACACTTGAAAATGTTGCAATTCGAATATCAAAGCCAAACATTCCCTCTCAATCGTGGAATCATTTCTCTGGTGCTTATTTAATTTCTTAGAAAATATCACACTAGATAATCTGCACCATTTTTGTCTTCTTGGACGAAAACTGCACCAACCTTAACATCATTTGCATCAGTAGACATATTAAATGCATTTCTGAAATTTGGAGCCGAAAGAACTGGTGCACTCTTAAGTATGGACTTTAATTTATCAAAAGCCTCCTGACATTTTTCAGACCAATGAAACTTAGTTTTCTTGCTTAACAAATGTGTCAGGGGTTCAGCAATAATGAAAAATTTGGAAAAAATTTCAGACTCAGCCATGCAAAAATAGAACAAGTTGCTTTTAACTGATAGACACAGGGAATTCAGAGATAGTTTTGACCTTCGGATCTATAACTTGTTCATGTCCCATGATATGTCCTAGATATGTAACACAAACACGGCAAAACTCGCATTTCGATAAATTAATTGTCAAATTTGCATCAGTGAGTCTGTCGAGAATTTCCGAATTGTCTCTAAGTGATCTTTCCAGGTGTCATTGTAAACGACGACACTATCGATGTAAGCACCCCAATTATCTAGACCAGATATTTTCATATTCATTACACGTTGAAAAGTACAAGACAAACCTTTCATCCCAAACGGCATCACTTTAAATTGATAACGTCCATGTGGAGTCACAAACGCCAAAATTTCCTTGCCCTTTTCCTGAGTGGAATTTGCCAGAATCCTTTCAGAAGGTCAAATTTGGTAACCAACTTTGCATTTCCAATTTTATCAACGAAGCAGCAATTATTGGCAATGGAAATCAATCTGTTTATGTTCTTCTTTCTATAGTCTGTGCACATGTAGAAGGCATTATCTGGGTTCGGTACAAGTTGACATGGTTAACACAAAGAATCAAAAGTTATCGTTGGAAAGGTAGATGGGAGTCCAAAAGGTTTTTGGGAGATGCCTGCGTCCATGTAGATGATAGAGGCTTGTTCGGACCTATAGATTTGATGGAGAAGTTCATCTTTAGCACGCATCACACGATTCCAAGAAGCTGTATATGAACTATGAGTCAGAAAGGAATGATATTTCATAGCATTCATTTTTATTTCTTTTTTAAAGGTATAATCAAATCACACTTGAGTTATTTCTTGAGATTATTTGTGAAGTGATTCAACGATCGAGTTGTCTCCGTATTCGGTTGGAATAAAACTTCGAGGCTTTTGGTCTCCAGAGAAGTCAATCGATGTAAAAAATAGTCAGGCAAGTCCTTACACCGTCTTTGAAAAGTAGCTCTTCTCAATTGACAGACCATGCCTTTTCCTACATTTCTTCTTGACTCATCGACAAACAATTGTCGTGTTGTTTCCGATTAGGATGACTGTTTTTTTTATCTAACAATGTTCCATGGCTAGACCTATAATTGTTTTCGCCACGTCAAGAGCAATATGGGAGATTAAATATTCTACTTGTTCTGGACACATTGGCATAAAGACAATTTTTTTCCTTCTTGTCCAGGGTAGAAACATTCTATTCGTCTATCTGCATAGGTTCTTGCTAGGTCCCTTCTTTTGTGTTCTGATAATCAAGGCTCAATTATCTCAAACTGTTCATTTACAGAGTATTATCAAATTATGTATATAATATTACATTCACTGATTGCTGAGGTGATTGTATAGTGTTCATGTTATTCGTTGCTGCCTTGGTTTTAAGTGAAAAATTCCCCATAAGGCACAACCTCGGGCATAAACAACGTACATAATACCACGACTACTGTTGGTACCTAACTTTCTCGTAGCTTTAGACAGAATGAAATAAATCCCACGTAATTACTCTGGGTGAAGATAGGTTAAATCGGTCTGGTTCACTTCGTGTTGCCGTCTCGGCTGACTTTTATCTTGGACACGTTGCAGTATTGCAACTCGAAAGGAATTTGATCAATGGCTCCATAAAGGGTCGTATTGCTGATGATGTCAACGAGCAAATGTTTTGGGAGCTGGCCTTGCAAACTGTGATCTTCGGTCTTGGCAGAAGCAATGGTGAAAGTTTTCACTTTCACTCGTCTTATCGGATATATAGCTATTTTTCTATTCAGAGTCTGACTGAGTCGTTCGCACATTAGGTAAGGCGTCCACACGTCGCAAGCATATTCTAGCTTCTTCGATGTTCGTTTTGTACATGTAAGTGTTAGCTTACAATCGAATAAAACACGGTGCTATCTCGATTTAGTATCAGGCGTACATTCTCTCCATTCAAGAAATTTGCAACCACATGTCCAAATACGATTTTCAATTGGAACATTGTTTGAATGAATTAAAAACCTATTGCCAAACTTTAAACTATCTCATGCATATGTTTGATTCTGCATTAAATAAAGACTGTAATCTAACTCAACACGAGGCTTTAAACACACAATGTACGATATGGAGAAATATAATTCCATTCTTTATATGATATAATCCTTTATTACTAAATATAGGGCTTGTAATTAATAAATATTGGAGTCTCCACAATTTATAAAAAAACAGCGTAAACACACTGCGAAAGCAAACCAATTCTTACTTATACAAGACGTAAGAATTTGCAAGATTCTTTCGATTAGAACTAAAATGACAGAAAATATTAAAAGATGTTTTTATCATTTAAATATAGCAGACTTCGATGCTCTCAATGTACAAATATTAAAGAATGTACTTATTTTAATAGCTCCAGTAAAAGGAAGTGTTCTCGCTACGTTATAACACTGACTGTATATCAACTGATGCAATTTATTTGATAATCTGTAAACAATATAACATCCAGTATGTTGGACATACACTTCAATAGGTTTCTAAGAGAAATCTTGGCTTTCATATAAAAATTGTATGTATCATCAGTTCTTCCATAATGTTTCAATATATTTTAACACAAATAATCAGTCTTTACGCGATTTTCTTTGATACCAGTCAATATTGTGCATGGAGAGATTAATAGATTGATTAAAGAAAGTTACTGGATTCATAGGTTAGACACTTTGTATCCCATGGCAATGTATAAAATTGTATAAAATTTTAATAAAGAATTGATATGTTGTATACATCTCTATCCTTTATAAATATATAATTGTATGTCTGACTGTCTGTCTCTACATTATTATTTCACCTAATATATAGAGATATATGTGCTACTGCATTTATTGTGTGATTGACCTTTGTCCATAATTCAGTGTTGAGTTTGGAACTATATGGCTAATGTAATGTAGAGTAAACAGGTTTACTTGGTTTTAATTCTAGGCGAAGCTTTGATTCTGACCTAGAATAATCCAGAAACAAATTTTGTTTGCAGTTTGATCGAAATTTCTATTAAAATTACCCTTATCATGGTTCTCTTATAGTCAACTGGTTTTTATATTAGGGTTGTTTAGATTATTCAGTGGAATTTAATTGGAATAACAAAGTACCTTTTGACTCTTGGGCTAAATAAATATTTTGGGATTGTGGTGAATTTATTCGATGTTGGATTATATAATTGTGATACTTCAAGATTGTTAGCACATCAAAAATATTCCAGGTTATTGGTACATCTGCAATTTCAAAATTGTAATTCGTTCGGAACTCGATACTTTTAGTCTTGTGTTAGAACGTTTAGGACGATTGGGGATTTATTTTACAATACTGTCAGTTTTTCATTATCACTTCGTTTTCTAGGAAAATACAGGTATTTGTTAAATTTACAAAACGAGGTGGTTCTCGCTCCTGTCTGTTATTTAGTTATATATTTCTTCTTTCAACATACATAGAACACCACCATTTTCGTTACGTTATCGGTTTCTTCATTTAAGTTATTATGAGGTCCGCAAGATTAGCAGAATAAAAACTTAAACTACTGACGTATTATATTGTATTGAATTAAATCATAATTTTGAAGTAACCCAGTTTACATTGTTTATTATATACAGTACGTATAATTTCCAAATAAATCCAACTGAAGCACGAACATGCTCAGACCAACACAAATAGACGAAGAAAATATTTTCGGCATACGACCTGTTTTCACGAAGTTTTCTTTTCAGTGCTAGTAATTGTATTATTTGTCAATAGATTAAACTAAACTATCTCACTTTTGCACAAATGTTAACGAGCTACTTTGAAAAGATTTCACTATTAAATTGCCGATGCAATATAAAGTGTCTTATATTATTTCATCATATATAACAACATGATTTTCTCGCATAAAATCGGGACTTGGTGACTTTAAATGCAGATTTGACGTGCTCGATGTACCTGGAAAATCGCGAGAAATATAACACGTTAAAACTTTAAACGTCAGATTTAAATCAAAGACGAAACTTGTTAATATTTTATATGGTCTGAATCAGCCCGTAAATCAGGGACAAATCAGCCCTTACTTTATGCCGAATAAGTCTGGTCCGAATCAGCCATCGTCCGAATTAGCCTGTTACCCAACTGACCTGGGCTTGTCCACAAACAGATCTCATTATTATTATCGAGGTCATCTTTATCTCTGTTGAATAAGAAAGGCATTAGATTCTGAAGAAGCACAGCCTCTTTTGGTCGTACACTAAAATAAAAATGAAAGGAAATAACTGAATATTAATATTTACAGAAGCAGGAACACAAGGTGGGTTCTGGTCCACTAGATATAATTATCAAACAGAATTCCTTTCTTTGCAAAATATAAAACTATTTTCCGGCTGCACGGCTGTCCGTCTCACCGCTCCGATACTCCACCGCTATGCATCACGGATACATTATGGATCTGCATTTTGTTCTTGTACTTATGATTCAAATTTAATCAGTCCAATTGGAACATTTGCCACTTTCATAGCTGTCACACTGTAAATTATTTGTAAATTAGTTTTGTTATCATGACTTTCTTGTTTTGTAAACTAACCAGAATACATCTTCATCTATTATAGTTCCTCTAATTTAACGACTGCCAGCCCTTATTGGCATTTGGAAATTTATTTGCGTTTAGACGTATTTTAACAGTTGTTTTTACACCAAATTCTCCATGTTTTTCCCGAATACAGAGCTGTTAAACAATTCCAGTAAGTCCTACTCAAAATCGTTTTTGAATTTTGTTGTTGTACATTGATAGTAATCTTGATAAAAGATCGAAGCCATGGTTGCTGTTCAAAAGAAAAAATCCCACCTTGTTGAATGTTCTTAGTTTTAGGCCTAATTGTACATTAAAGGCCATCGTACTTTTCCCATGATTACTGATAACTGTAAAAAAAAAAAATTGAGGTGGGTTTTTTCCGGGGCGGGGTGCGTCATTTGGTCGAGCGGAAATTTGTCACGGCCCTGTGTACATAACAAATTTTATAATGGTTTACGTGATATTAGATTTGTGGCTTTGTAAAGAGTTTTTGAATTCAGATGGATCGGTCGCGTTAGGTACATGATTATTCCTTAGAGGATAATAGTTGAAATATTAGTATAAGTGAACTGGAACTTCTAAGTCAAGTTCCAAAATTGAATAAGCGCAATATTCTTCTGTGTAACTGGGGGATTTTCTTCGGTCTATCTGATTTCTTCATCAGATGCCCTGCTAAAGATCTGGATAATTACCCAACTAAAACAGACAGACAAACCCATTACTGTCCAGTCTCATAATGACGGATATACATTTAGACTTGTCTCGATTACTTAAAATTTTACTTGTATCAAATGATTAGTTTTCCTGTTTTGCTTCAGCGTATCTATGCAGTATCACGTGAAATCCTCTTGGTATTTATTCTGTTACGACCCTAGGTCTTAAAGTATGCAATAGAAAGAAGATAAACCAACACGTTTAGTAAAATCAACAAATAATTTATATTTCTGTGTTAGAAAGTGAAACTTTAAGAAACACAGTATTGTGAATTAAATCCCAAATAATCTTTAATGTCCGATCACAAGTACAAAAGAATAGAATTTTCTGAATTAATTTCAAAAGTCTTGAGTGTCCTGTTGTACAATTATTTTTGAATGTCCTAATGTACCACAATGATGCAATCCAAAATGTTTTTGAAGGAGTTCACAATAATCCCAAAGTAATATTTTGGTCCAAAGGTCAATGGACACTTTGTACTTCCAATGAATAATTGAAATAAACAATTCCTATCAAATTAGATCTGAACACAACTGTAAGTAATTCCACAGACTTATCTTAAAAGAGGAATGACGACTGTGTTAATCAAACCTCTATGCATACATATTTCACTTGATCTACGACACAATAGTATATTCTGGATAACTAATGGAAAATTCCATCAACCCATAAGCAAGGTGGAATATATAATAATCTGTTGACAATTATGCTATATTTCTGACAGCAGCAAGCAAGCATCTGGAGCTAAACTGGGAGCACTGTAATACTACGCAGAGTCAAGTTATAGTTGTTCATGCGCACGTGATACATCCGTAACATATGTCGTAAAAAATTAATGTCTATAAACATGCATATAATCAATATAAAGAACAAAATGAGTCGCTGTTAAGTAGATAAAAGGTTGGTATATGTTTAATGTTCTTTCTTTTTCAATGCAAATTTTCAAAGAAATCATTCAAAAATATGTTTTGATTATATGTATTAGCAAAGCTAGCATGTTCGTTCATTTAACATATGATAGAATACGAGAATTTCTGGCTCTCTTGAAGTTAAAGGTTCTCTCATTGTGATTTAATCTAATAACAACAGTGAAATTGAGTAGGACGTAGCAACTGAATGATGCAGCGGCGAGTATCCGAGATCCGAACTGAATTGCTGTGTAGTCCAAAAGTACTTTAATTAAGAAATTTCCGATTTAAAAAATGAAATACCATGAAATAGTTATATTAAGTATATGGGAACTTGTAAGCAACATGAACACTATCACCCATCACAGGTGCAATGTATATGTATTCGTACTTTACTTGTTAAACAGGAGGTTGATTGAAATCATTCCATACTGGTTGTTATGATCACTTAAGTGTTTCATTACTGATATAATTGTTCAAATAATGTCTACCATCAACACTCTGAGTAGATTTGGATACAGCAAAATCATACTCAGGTTATCAAGTACACAGTCATATAACCTTGCTCTTTCAGTCTTTCATTTTCAATCTTTCCAAATTTTTTTATTCAGGTATTAACGTGTCTTGGCTCAGTTTCCACTGAACTCTGCAGTTTCTCTCTCTAATCCTTCCTGATATAGTTTGTGTTCTTTCTTTCTTTTTCAGCTGCATCGCGATCAATTGCAACAAACAGATTGTTGTTCCTACAAATGCTAGATCGTTAGCTATTGCTCCTCCAATAATTATTGTTGTTGCTATCGTTTATTGCGCTAGAAAAGCACCATAAAAAAATCTATATTCCTGGCATACACCATTTTATTATTTATCGCAATAAATAATGAAAGGTTTGCCCTGAAAAACATATATATTGTCATAAAAGCTCATTTCATTGACTGTGTCGAGGAGTAATACATTTTGTTACCTTTGTCAGTCTTCTTTGCATTCAAATTTAATAATTGGTGTTTATTATTCTTTTCAAGACAGTATGCACGTGTTACTTTTTGTTTTCGAATATTATTGTTCAGATGTTTAAAACAAAGTTAAGGGGATAAAGAGTTGGGGTTCTTTACCTGTAATCCAATAAAAAAAGAAATTGCGGAAGCCCCACTTCTTTCAGGTTCAATATTAAGGTTGATAAATATTGCGATTAAGTTCATTATTTGTTTCAAGAGAATCACATATTGCTCTACGATTATATTTTGACTAGTTTGTTTTCAGCAACAGGAGATGGGGTATAGTTAAAATCATCATTTTTGACTTATATATGGTGAGACATTAAATTCTTAACAATGTTCAACAAACCCACCATTGTTAGTATTTAAGAAAAAAATCATGCGTTTAATGGTTGCGTGCGGTAATTGAAACTACAACAGTTTAGGCCAACCATAAGTATTCTTCTGACTAGGCTCAATTCAAAAATCGTAAAGCAAAAGACAGCTTTATATTAGCTTAATTATTTCATTGCTTTACGTTTTGTTAGTATCGACACTTTTATCGTTTCAGGGCATCTTAATATGCATTGCCAGACGCTTTATTCCGATATTTGTCTCTATATCAGTTTTGAATAGCTGTATATTTTGTTAATGTAGGCTTCTGCGATAGCCATGGTCTTTCATAGACTTCTTCAGTTTCTCATTTACAGCAGCAGTTTTTGTTCTGTATATATTCTATCTATATGGTTGTAAAGAGTATCTGACATTAAGGAAGCACCCTTGAAACTGTGTCCATTTTTTCTTTACATCCTGCACTATTTGTACGGCACTCGAAAACGAAGAGAACATAAACAAATTCTTAGTATCTAAAATCTTTTGTTTTCTCACTTTGCTTTTGTAATTCTGAGATTTTAGCTCTTGCAGTACTACGCTATTCAATAGCTGTTGATTTATTATCGTCCAAAGTCTTATGTATCTGAGAAACGGACTAGAAGCTGCATAACCCGGTTCAACATAATCACGTGAATGTGTTGTATGGTTATTGTCGCGGTTTAGTTGTTTAACCTGGTGTTATATCTTTCTCTTCTAATCTTGTCTCAACGTTAAAGATAAAACAATCTTAATAGGTCCTCTCAGAGTCATCTCCATCATTTTGTTCATGTACTCAACGTGAAAACATATACTACAGGTATAACGGGAAAGTCTGCCAGCTTAATATTTTCATTTGCTATGATTATATTCATTCTGTTAATTTGTGATTGTCTGTAATGACCACTGGCATAGTATGAGACCATATCTCTGCGAGTAAACATTACTAAACAAGAATAATAACCATATGATTATTATCTGGGGTTCATGATTTTAATCAAGAATAACCTAGACAGTTACTGATTAAAATCCACAAGCTTAGTCAGATAGTCAGATTATGTAGTTGTCAGTATATATATATATATATATATATATATATATATATATATATATATATATATATATATATATATATATATATATATATATATATATATATATATATATATATATCTGGCTAATGAACCCTGACAAATTTTAGTTCTAATTTTCGTTATGTACGCCGTTAATTGTTACTTGGAGTGACACGAACTTTAAAATTGTTCTGCAAACATTAGTCATCCATTTTTCTCACTGTCATCATTTGCAGCCATTATCTCTTTGACCTTTTCATGCACATTGTAATGTTGTAAAAACAATCCTTGTTGATCCTTGTAGTGTTTGTATCAGTGATTCTTTTGTAGTCATCAGAAATGTTGTGATAACCAAAACAGATCTCTGGAAGGAAATATATATCTTGCCATTTTTTAATCATTTTATATTTGTAAAAAGATTCATTGTATATCAATTTATATACGATTTAAAATATTAAATAATTAGCATAGTCGTCTTATAAATAATGAAGAAATCATTAAAACCAAAATGCAAACATTACTTATCAACGAAATAAATAAACTTTATGACAATCGTTCATTACGTTTAGTTATATAAGTATATTTTAATGATAGTACAAGAACTACTACTACTACTGCTACTTATTATTATTATTATTATTATTGCTATTATTATTATTGCTATTATTATTATTATTATTATTATTATTATTATTATTATTATTATTATTAATGTTATTGTTATTAGTATTATTATCATTAACATCATCGTCATCATCATCATTTTGAAAATCATCTGAAAGTATATACAAGATGACCACATGGGAAGATTTTATTTCGCTTAGAAACAAACAAATATCCACAGAAACAAACTTGTGAGCAACAAGAATTTATTTCTGCAAAATAAGACAAATTAAGTCCTACCCTTTTTGGCATTCAATTTGCTGCTAATGGATTATTACCTTTGATATATGTAATTATAATGGGCATACTGGCGGCCATTTTCTTTATTTGCTGGTATCCGACCTAAACCGGCCGGTAGCCAATAAGATCTGTGTTTCTCGATTGGTTTGTCAGGTAAGCAATACCTCCAACATTTAGGATTGTTTTTCTCTCTCTTGTATCAAATAATGAACCAAATCAAACTGCCTAATTAAAACATCTCATTTTGGAGAGTAAATTTTCTTTCTTGGGAATCCATGTACATCATGGTGAGGACAACAAATACACATAATTTTTAAAGGTGTATTATGTCGGCTGAGATTGTATTAAGACTCCGCCCCCACACCCACTTCCTTGTATTTGTCACTGATGTAGTAGTAATCCTATCAATAATGTAGAATTGCGGCGAATGAATGTTTCGAAATAATATCGCCTCCTCGCAGCGTGATATGTGAGATGATCCATGAAAATGCAAACATTGTCTTCCTTCATAGCAAGGGGAACCCAAAGGAAATCAAGTTAATAGGATAGCTAGATATGACGATTAAGAAAATATTTGCCAAGCTATACACGATTCATATTTGAAGGTGCTTTTCGAGAAAACATTTTATCAAGAAATCTTTAGTGTTATTTTGGACAGATTAGTATCAGCTACAAATGGTGTAGCATGATTTATATTGGAGTACTATGGTATAGCGGTCTTAAAGTTAGCGATCGGCGAAGAAGTAAATAAAGACATTAACCTTCAAGGTGTTATACATTCCTATTTGGTGGTTTTTACTCTGTAATAACATAAATTTAATTCCCAGTCTGAGTCAGATGAGTTTGGGAAACGATCGATAAAGAGACGCCATGTAATTCAAGGTTATGCAAGGAGGTTCCTCTAATATCGTAGTAATACCAAATAATATTTTCACGATGGATATACTTGTCCTAATGTTAGGAGTTTGATGTAAATGCTGCACAAATTGTAAATCAATTTGGAAATTGTATACTATTTCAGTGCCTGTCATTCTGTAACCTGTACACTCCAACAACATAGACTTATCTGAGAGAATTAAAACAATGTATATATAATGACTTGTGACAGGGATGGCGCCAGGATTGTTGTTGAGAATGGGCACAGCAACTTCACAGTACTGTTATTTCCTGTTACATTTTCATGTATAACTTTGATAATTAAATACGTTGTTACGTTTAACAAATCTTGTTGGTTTTGTTTCTTTCTGTTACTTAGTTTAGAAATATTTCAAAGACATTGAAATTGTTTTGAAATTTAAATTCCTTCTATTTCGTAATTTCGTTGTGTCTGGTCTTTTGGGTTTACATAGAACAACCAACAAGTTTTCACACCGACATGTAGGGTGGTGTGCTCTGTTTCCAATCAGACGGAGGAAGGGTTTCAGTGTTTAAGGAATTATGAGTTACTAGAGCTTGCAACCGCTGTATTCTTTCAGAGATAAAGTCGTCTTTGCTAAAATAGGAAGTTAAAAATAGTTTCGTCACGTTGTTGATGGATAAAGAAATTTGTTTGAGGCAATCGCTTTAGGATTAATGAGTAAGTCTCTCTTTAGCTCTGAAATGAAATTAAAAGAATTGAAATTGAAATACTAGACGAAAGTACAGCTTAGAAACTTCAGTTTGACAACGAAGAGAAAGAAATAAAGAAGGATGAGAGAAATAGGAATAGGATGAAAGAGAGCTGAAGAAGTAAAAGGAAGAAGAAAGAGAATTTCAAATTAAGAAGGAAAAAAGAGAATGGGAAGAACGACAAAACAAATGAAATTACAAATACAAAAATAACAAAGGAATGGAAATGCAGCTGATATTAAATGAATTAGAACTCGCATGCAAACAACATTCACACGTGAAGGTTCAGTATTTGATGTTACCAAACGCATCATATTTGTAACCCCGTTTAAAAATAGGCGTAGATCAATATTCTACACATTTTTATTTAAATTGGCCAAGAGAGCAATGGAATTTGTTACTATAGACAAAGTTCGTGAACTATATACCTCACTGTCAGTAAGAGCAAGTGCTGATTATGGTTTGTCCAAGGAATGTAACTTAAAGGGTTGAGAGATGGTACCTAAGGCATATCGACACAGGTCTCGGAATTCCAAAGAATAGCTAAACCCAGTTTGCTGTGGTAAAAGAACAACTTTGTGACTGGTGGTTCGCTTCTAAAATGATTGATAAATATTATGACAAACATGGACAACTCATATTAGTTGAAGAGTTCAAGAATTGTGTTTATTGTGACGCCAAGACTTACCTTGATGAGCACCATGTAGACACTTGGAAAACGATGCTCATACAGCTGACGACCATTCATTGACTTACAAAGTTTAATTTTTCAGTAAGTGTTAATCTCAGCAGATGGTTAGTAAGATCCTAAATCAGTTTCAAGCGAGTACCTACAAATTTCAACCTGGCAAGAATTAAACGTCTAATAGGGTTGATCAGAAATCCTTATCTCTTTCAAAGTGCAGTTATTGTATGAATTTGGGGCAAGTTATTTCTGATTGAAGTATGAAATATGCAGCAGAATAAAGATAGAGCAGAATAAATATAACACTGTCCCAAATGTTCTTGTTTCGAATATGTCATGGTCATGTATTGGAAACAATACATATTTTGGGTGAACAAATCTAAGCCGGATTTTATTATGGAGAATTATGAGCCATTCATTTTGAAAGATTCTGTATCACGTATTGTTGATTCGGCAAGTCCTATCCCTATTTAAATATTAAGGACACTGGAGCTTATCAATGATACCAACGAAATACTATATGACATTCATACAATACATGAATCATATAATATTCCTGACCACAAATGGACGCTTATTTTCTGAATTCAAGTAGAAATGAAAGTATAAATTTAAAACTATTAAATTCAACAAATAATTACAAACCTTCATTAATGAAAGTATTGATGCAATTGAGACTAAACTTGTGCTTTTTTATCGCTCTACCTTGCAGCTGACTCTATCTCTTTCTATGTCCTCAAGTTTCTGCCCCACGTACCTTGGAGAATTTGTACTTGTTATTTCCTGGAGCTAACTACTTTCTCGTCTCAGAACCTTAGACTGACTAATTTCGCGAGTGAGATTACTTAATCCTGAATTTTGTTTAGGAAATACCACACGTAGTTTAGCACCTTTTATTAATAACTGGTATGGAAAATATCAGTTTATGATATCTTTTCGAATGTCCCAAGAAATATTTGGCTCTGGCTTGTTTTATCTTTGTCATTTCTTTCTACACGACTTTACTTTAGCCTATCTGTATCACCCTTATCGAACGGACTCTAATTAAAATCAATTCTGCCCCTCCCCTCCAAACAAAAGGTTCAGTTGACTATAATTGGAACTGAAGCTACAGAAGTACCTGTTAGTTATTCTGTTAAAATCGGGTCCTTATGAGAAAATTGAGACCAACTGAGGTATCTGTTGTAACAAGCGGTCGGTGAACTCTCAAATTCTCTTTTCAAAATCGTACTGAGAGTAATCTTTTAGCTTGGCCCATTAACCTGCTTTGGGCTGGTCGATTAGAGATCGAAAGTACCTATCACAAGATCTTAAATCACTTTTGCTGTAAAAAAATTAAAAGTGATGTTTGTAAATACTGTAGATCTTGTCACGCTTGTCAAATCAATACTTGTTGACCATAATGTGTGTGTTGACAAGACTCTCAGAATAAATTCCTTTGAGAATATTAAAACTGAAAGAATAGAAAAGCTTTAATAAAGTCTTTTACACTCTTTGGCCTTACCAAATCTGTCCAATCTGAGCAACAGTCACATTTTCTGTTTGGAATTTTCTCACAATTTCTGCATGAATTAGGTATCGATTAATTCAAGTCTTTGGCCTATCATCCCGAAATTCAAAGGGCTTTAGAAAAATTGCATCAAACTTTGAAAAATATGATTAGGTCATATTGTTTTGATATTGAGAAAGCTTGGGACGATTGTGCTCCTTTACTGTTGTTTGCTTTAAAGCAATCAGTTCAGGAATCTTTTGGATTCAGTCTATTTGAACTAGGTTTTGGATATACTTTGCAAGGACAGTTGAATTTGTTAAAAGATAAACTTCTCTCAAATGAAGATACATAATTTCCTTTTTAAATTGTGTTTCTAACTTTAAATACAAATTGTCAAAGGCTTGTGAGTTTTCAAAAATTAATCTACACTCTACTCAATCAAATATGAAATTAAGGTTTACAAGAATACAAAAGAAAGGAGTTTTCAGCTTGGTGATATAGTTCTGGCTAACTTGCCCATACACCAAAATCCTCTTCAGGCTAAGTACTATGGTCCTTACACAGTTGAAAAGAAAATAAATAATTTATGTTATATCATCAATACTCATGGGAGGGGATAAGAGAAACAACTTTGTCATATAACTGTGTTAAAGAAGTATGTTGATTGAGATAGCCAGGTTAATCATGCAATCAATATAGTTGTACCTGTCCCACACAGTTAGGATTTATACGATGGTGTGCAATCGGACTGAAAGGGGGAAACAATCTTCGTAATCCAGAAATTCAGAATAATCTGGACCAGAAACTTTCACATCTGCAGCAACAAGAAAAGAATGAACTAAAACAGGATGATACTTGAATATGATCCCTTGTTTCCAGACTCTCCTACCCTAACAATTCAAGTGTACCATGACGTTGAAATTGTAGATTCCACACCTGTGAAACTTCCTCCGTACAGGATGAACCCTCTCAAACAGGAATGGTTGAAAAAAGAAATTCAGAATTTGCTGGACAATAATTTTAACAAACCGAGTAAAAGTGACTGTAGTTCACCATGTATACTTGTGCCGAAACCAGATAATAATTGTTGCAGTACTGATTCAAGAAGACAAAAATGGTGCTTATCATTTAGTGTGCTTTTTTTCTAAGAACTTAAATAAGCATTAGAGAAAGTATTCACAGTCCACACTCGAGAAGGATTGTTTGGCTTTGATTTTTGTCTTTGCTACGCTTTGTAGTGTATATTAGTTCAGCTCTTTCTCCGACAAGTTAATAGCATATGCACTTTCACGTTTAAAATAAAATGATATTGCTTCATGTATACTTCGTGACATTCATACGATTTCATCTTAATTAATTTTTTTTATCACATGTGTGTTTGACTAATAGTAAAACGAAAGCTTTATTACATAAATGTTACCTTTTCTTTATGACAGGAACTGTTATGTATATTTAATTGTTTGTTATTTTTTGTATCTTTTTATTTAAATATATGCTATTGTCATGTAACATTTGTGTAGTTGCAGTCCTGGTCCGAAATCGGTGACAATTTTGTAAAAAACTTTTTTTTTTCTGAGTGAGGATCGTTAAGCTGAAAAGGACATTGTATTTTTATAGATAGACTTGGTGATGATTGTCATACGTTTTATTGTGATTTTGGTGAGGGAATTTCTATTTATAACTATGATCTTTCTGGAACAATGTAGTTTTGAACCTTGTCGGTGTGTTTGAGCAGCAGAGAGGGTGGATCCTACAACTTTTTAGAGACCTTATTTTTGAAATTTAAGGGTTCCTACGAAGGCTGAAAAAAAGTTTTTGTCTTAATAATGAAAACTTCTCTAATTGACCAGATTTTTTCTGATTTTTTCACAATCTGGTCACTACGCGTATGTTGTCCACCCTCTCTGCTGCTATAAATTAACCAAATATTTTATCAAGACCTATTCGATATCTGGATCTTGGGTCATGTAGATTTATTGTTATAAATCCAAACGGAACAGCTTGTGCTTTTGAAAAGAAGTTTTTAAATTTAACCATGTCCATGTCGCCTGAACACCAAGTATAATAAATATTCTGTAGAGTATAATTATCTACGCCATTAAACACAACCAAAATATTGCAGTTGTCTCTGATTACTTTTGGAATTTGTGTATATCTCTGGGTAACATAAATCACATCCGTGTTTTTATGCCTACCGCGAGAAAATATTCTAGCTGGATTGGATTGCTTGTCCAGCATCACATCATCGTATACTACGAGATTATTAATGAATCCATCTAGGTCATCTACAGATGGAGCTTCATCAATATCGGTTATAAAATCAATAATATCATTTCCGTCTTCGTCCAGTAGTTTTGCATTTTTTATTAAAATCTTTAAGTACTTCATAGCATCGTTGATCATCTACAGATGGTGCTACTAAATACAGTTTGTTCCACTTGAGCCATCTCATTATTAGATTAAATAATAATTGCGTCTTTCCACTTCCAGATGGGCCTATTATAATCATTCTGATAGAATTCGGAAGCGCTGGATGGTGCTTTACTGGCTCTTGTTTTCGTGTCGCAGAAAAGTCGATTATATCCATATAATAAATAATATGAGTCTATATTGTGTTCGATGCAGAGCACCTACCGATACTACTGAATTAACGACAGTAACAACAAAAAATAAAAGACGTGCACTTACAGGCAAGTGTGTGAAATGTGGTACCAAGAAGTATAAATTTGACTCCATGACTAAGTCAGGAACAAAGACAGGTGGTGATATCGCTACTTCGTTAGGAAAATTACCAGGAACTCCATGGGCTAAATATCCCGGTGAGAAACATTTACCCGGATATAATTATTGTGGTCCTGGAACTCGTCTCGATATCCGACTCGATGATCAAGATCAACCAAGACCCGGAGAGTATCCTGTAAATAAAATCGATCAAGCGTGTCACGTTCACGATGTCGCGTATAAAAATAAGGATTTGCAACACCGACATCTCGCGGATGTAAAATTGATTCACGCGTTAAATTCTATACCTAATAAATCTCTCAGAGAAAAATTAGCTAGTTTTCTAGTAAAAGCTGCTATGAAAGGTAAACTGGTGCTAGGGGCTGGCA
>JAECUM010031212.1:0-18676 GCA_016617855.1 Megalonaias nervosa
GATATACCATGAGATGTATAACTTTTTCATTAAAAGAAAAAGAGGCTTGCCAAATTATCCAAATCACACACACACACACATCACAGTACATGTCGCATAGTGTCGACAAGATATGCAACTTTCTATCTTTGATTATATAAATCCCAAGGCATGTGCACACATACCGTTACAATGAACCATGTTCTTGTAGGTTACTTGGTCTAAGTTCGATTTCAAGGTTTTCATCCAGGCCAAATTCTTCTTCTCTCTCACCCCAGATTTCTGAGTATTTTGACCCATATGCATGAGAGGGGAGGGGGAACAGAAAACAGAGAGGATTGTAATGAAATTGTGTACCATATTAAATTCATTTAGAAAATGGGGATTATTAATACTTTTTATTGTTATTTTCATACGTCACTAGCGATTAATGAGTGGACAGCACACAGCTGCAAGGGCGCAGTTGCAAGAATGTTCATATATGCAAATTATTGCATCATGGGCAGATCACAATTTGATATACCAGCAGTATTGGTATATCAAATTGCTATATACCAACACTTTAAAAGTCACGTTATTTTTAATATATATATATATATATATATATTGAAATGTAACTGACCAGTTAAAATATAGATATATAGTACCTGTTGTCAAAATTTGATTCAAATATTCATGTTATGTCACGGATTACAAAATGGAAATTATGCACTTTAACAGAGATAGACTGATTATAGAAACTGTGGACCATTAAGTAAAAGAAGATTGCGATATATGTAATCATACATAAAGGTGATGATATGTGTATTTTGGGGAGATTGCAAAGTATGAAAATTGCAGAACATAAAGATTTATGAACTGTACTCAACCTCTCTTAATTTTTTCGCCTTGCTCACGGGATAATGCATGGGACTAATATGAACTTCTTCCTGGCATCAGGCAAGTAAACTTTGAAAGCCCTAATAATAATAATACGAGGGTCTATTATTCTGCATCAAATTGAGGACTGGTATTGGTAACTGATGTCGAGATTTACAACGATAACCATTGTACTAGATGGGTGAGGGGGAGAGCATAAAATCAGATTCAGTTATTTTTTATTCCTACTTTTTGAACATCTGACATCATCAGTATTCAATTGTTTACATGTAATATATTGCACTGAAACAGTTTCAGATCACATATCGTAAAAAGTTCATGATCCCTCCTCCAAGAAGATCCAACTAATAGGACCAAAGCAAGACTGTTGTGTCCATATTAGACATCAGATCAGCACCATTTTAGTTTAGAGTGATGCATTGTTACAGTGGTATTTTGCAATAAAAGCAAAACTGGTGGTAGTTTATACAGATGGTACATTGCAAGGATTTTTTTCTTAATATAAATGTTGGAAGTAGCCGAGACTCTAGATACCGCTGACACATAAAAGCACAATTTTAAAAAACATGTAACAACGCTTGTGATGTATATTTAATTTGTATTTTGTTGGCTTTTATCCATGATTATTTGTTACGTATATCTAAATTGTAAGATTGACCTTGGTCAGTAATTGAGTTTAATGCCTACCGGACAAAACTCTTATTGTTGTGTAAACAATATAATTGTAACGTTTGCTAAGCCCCAGCTATAAAGTCATGTATAAGGAAGCTATAATCTACTTGTCTTGAATACTACCACGACTTTGTGTTTGATCTCCAATGATTGCCGCGGGGCGGGTGTTAAACTCTTACGCAAGGTTACCTGACCGGCCGGAGATTGGAATCTTGAATCGGCACAGGCAATAGATCACACGACTTCAGACCTATGTGTTATAGCTTAGTCCTAAGATCAGTGTGAAGCCTGCAGGTTGAGCTGGGCGTGTTCTCATCCGTCCCTACATTGACAGACAGTGAGAGGGACATTGTCAGCTAAGTTTGATTGGATCGGTTCACAGCGATATCCAATCGGAATTGAGATAGAGGGTGTGATTACAATGCAAACTGAATTATAACTTTCAGAACTCTACGAAAAAATATTAGTTTCGCCTAGGCAGATTGCTGAGCAATAGGGTTACTCCGACAGAAGCCACTCATAATTTGGAAGTAAAACTTAGACGTAGAATCTAAGGAAAGACAAAGCTTCGAAAAGGAAGCTTTTTAGGGGACAGAACTCTCATTTCCATTGAGTCCCAAGTCTCCAAGAGGTGGAGACGGAATTGAGACTAGTCGAAGTCGACAGAAGTCTAGTTGGTGGAGAGAAAGTGGTGGAGGAGGAAAAAGAGTCTGGAGGAGAAAGTGGAGGAGGAGGAGAATGAGTATAGGGCAGTCAAGGAGGAGGAGAAGGAATTTGGAAAAAGTCATGGAGGAAGAGGAGAAGGAATTGGGAGAAATAGGAGAGAGAAGAATACCACAGATGAGTAGAATACAAGGACAGGTGGAAATCAATCTCACACTGCTAATCAAGTGATGCAGTAGGTTATTAAAGGGTCGAGCGGAAGGAGTGTAATTGGAAATTTGAATCATTTGACTATTGAATTGTTATTAAATTGTTATTCATTGAATGTCACCTTTTTTTTATATATTTAACCATCTAACCATCAGCATTGCTGACTGGGGGCTCGGAGCTTTACATCTATCTTTCACTAAATTTAACTTCCAACAAAATCGAGCCTGGGTGGGACTTCTACAATAGTTTAAATCAAATATTGGGAGCACCCCGCCCCACCATAATAAATTATCACAATAATACATAGTTAATATTTATCTATGATTTTAGATTATATATTAAGATCATTATTACTGGAGGTAAACATGTTTACTTGAGTTTGAATTTAGGACACCGGTGTTCCTCATGGGAATTCCAAGTGTACCTGCTGCATTACATGTTCTGAACTGAAGTTTAAGTAAGAGACCTGACCTTGTTTAAAACTTAAAATATTCTCAAAATAACCTTCAGCCTAGTTCTGTTATTAAATTTTTGGGTTTTTTAAACAATGGGAGAAGGAAACAGAACTTCTTTATTGCATATGTTGTCTTCTTATCAGTTTTTGAGGACTCAGTTTACTGGTAGGTTGTGTTTCAGTTAATATTTCAGAGGATTCATTTGTTTAAATTATTCGCTGAAATTTCAAGGTGCCCATTATTGCTTCTTGGACTAAATCACTATTTTGGAATTGTACTGAATTCATTCAGAGACGTTTTGGATTATATCACCGTGATACATGAAGACTGTTGGCACATTAGCACATTTGAGGCTACTGACATACCATCAAGTTCAATATTGGAATTTGTTCGGATCACTACTGGAATTCATTTGAAGAAGAGAAAGACAAATACAATTGCAGAAAGAGAGTTGCAGAAAGAGGAAAGAGAGAGAGAGAGAAAGAGAAGATATGCAAATGGAGCGTGTGTGTGTGTGTGTGATTTGGATATTTATCATAGCTTTAACAATTTTTCAGTTGTATCCCTACGATGTCTGCAGCATGGCAGTATATAGTGATGTCTAGTACTGGGACTTCATGCCACCGTCCCACCCAATCACATTATCCTATCATCAGGCCAACCAGTCCCAACACTAACCTCTTAGTGCTGAGCTCCTAGCGAGGAAGCTGTTAGTACCATTTTTATTTCTTTGGTATGACTCGGCCGGGGTTCAAACCAGTGACCTCCCGCATCCGGAACGGACGCTCTAGTTGCTAGTCCACTGGAGTGGTCGATAGGCAAATGGAAATAAAAAAGAAGAGATGGAAATACAGAGAGAAAAAGAAAAAGGGGAAATGCAGTTTACATTAAAAATTAGAACTGAAAAATGAAAAGCAACCCCTCCCTTTACATACAAACTCATGTTTTGATGCCATCATAAATAATAGGTTATTACCAATTTTTAGAGAAGAGGAAGTAGATCAGTATGGCCAAGAGAGCATTGGAATATATTTTTACAAAGTGTACTCATGGGCAAAGCTAATAAAATCTACACTTCGTGGTCATTACAATAAAGTGTTAATTATGATGTGGTTAAGGAATGTATCTTGAGGGGTTATGAGTTGGTACCTGACATATATCAACACAGGTTAGGAATTTCAAAACGGAAACTGGACAGACCCATGTTGAATTTGCAAGAGAAAAAGAACAAATATTGGATCAGTGGTACTCGGCCAAAAAAGGTTGATCAAGATTAACATAACCTCAGACAGCTTATATTAGTTGAAAGGTTCAAATATTGTGTCCATAGTGATGTTAAGACCTAGAGTGGCGAGTAAAAGGTTGAAACGCTAGAAAATGCTGCTTATACAGCTGATGATAATTCCTTGACTCAAAAGCTTCTTTTATCTGTAAGTCTTCCTCTAGGCAGTTTTCTGGTAAAAATCATCTCATCGTCGTATCAGTACTGCAAGTCTCAGTCTGGCACATGTTTTAAGTATCATAATTATGACAAGACCGATAAGGAATCTTTATCTTGACCTATGTGCACTTATTGCAGCAAGAAAGTGCATGTTATTTCTGATTGCTACAGATTGAAAAATAAGCAACATAATAAAGACAGATTTTCCAAATGCTCTTATTTTAAGAGGTCAAGGTCACAGTCCTGTATTGAAAGCAATAAATTTGTTGGATCAAACAAATCAGTCAGATTTTATTATTGAAAATTATAAGCCATTCATGTTGAAAGGTTCTATATGACCTGTGGGCAATTCTGCCAAGCCCAACTCTATTAAAATATTAAGGTACACAGGAGTTTCTCAGAGTCTTTTATTATCAGGAACATTGCCTGTATCTGAGAAAAAATCTAGTCAGAGTGTTCTTATTCAGGATGTAAAGTCTGGCTTTATTTTTCCTCTCCAGTGTAGCGAACTCATGACCAATGATCCACCTACTGAGATGCTATGGCCACCTACCCAATAATATTTGAAACCAAAGTATTAAAAATAAATAACAGTAGGAAGTTGAGAAGAAAAAGAAAAAGATTAGATGATTAAATTGCATTATATTTTAATTAAGTCATCAAGATAAGCATGTATGAATATGGCACATGTTTCACTACATACAGTAAATGACTATAATCATCATCTCCACAAAAATGTTTAATGTAAAAGATGCAACCCAAAGAAATTAATTTCAGTCAATTTGTATGTCATTATTGAATACATACAAGAAGCTGGCCACAGCCGGCATGTTGAGTCCACTCATGAAAAGTATTCAAAATGTTGGTTACAATGGTATCAAAGTGAAAGAAAGTAAAAGAACTGTACCATTGAGGGTAATCTGAAGGGTTGACAGATGAACGAAATTACATCAACTTCCATCTAAGGTGAAGGAGTCTAGACAAAATATGGCATCACAGGAAGACATATGCAATACTACTTCATTGTTACAAGAAAACATCATCTTAGTTATCTTTACTGTCTGAATGAACAGTCTCTCTTATAATCAGACAAGGTAGTTCCTTCCAAACTTGATGAAACGTCAAACTGTCAATTTGTTTTTGGAAGGAACATAAAGAAGTAAGACAATTTCCTTTGTAAAGTGTAAATGTATTGAGTAATTCAAATAATTTCATCTTTACTTATTCAGAGAAAGAAGCAAACAAAATTTAAGTTATCTATGCTATAATTCTAATTAGATGTTTTTCCCTGAAGCCCAAAAAGACTTATAAAAATGAAGTGGGCAGCAGACCTTTGAACACACTAAAAACACATGCTAAAATAAAAGTCAAGAATATAGATGTGACATAATCTCATTGATTGACATTTTAAACATCTGACAAACAGAACACTGCATAAACAGATTCATCTGAAAGATGTTTAATAAGTTTTGCCTTCAGAATTTTAAGACAAACTTAAGTTGGAGCAATACAATTGTACTAGACTTGCATTTAAGGTATGCAATGTCCCATTTCAAAACTGCTGTATATTTCTTATCAAAGTATACATATCTCAATCTACTATGGATAAAGAAATTAAAATGCAAACTTCTTTAAAACTAATATGAAAAATATGTAGAGGAAGAGCATATTTGTAAAAAGTAGCAAAATTTACACAGCATGTTAAAAAACCGTACTGCATAATTATACTTTAGTAATCTTGACTTCAGAGACAACACTCTATTTTCTGATGGAAATATTCAAATTTACATTTTTGAAACATGGTAATGCTTTCAACATTTGTTTAATGAAAGAGAAATATGTAAGAACTACTTCACTGACAGGAAAAATATTTGCTTAAGAAAAATATGAAAAGGTATAAATAACAAAACTATAAATCAGAACACAAATTTAAGCTTCCTTGGCCTAAATGCAAATTAATCAAATTACCAAAATGAAATCTAAGAATGCAGTGCAATCCCAGCTGGAAAATCTACCCTATTTGTCGGCCTGTAAGTCACTGTCAAGTTTAAGTCGAATTTGCACATTTTGTACAGTTTCTGTCCTTCATCCATATAAAAGTAGATGCTGAGTATAAGACAAGGACAGAGCAATACCATGTATTTTTCACTACTGTTTGTTCCACATAGCATTATGAATTTTCCATAAATTCGCAGCTCAGCACCATAATGTAGCTGAAAGTACCTAATTCGTTTCAAACAAAATATTTAAAACAAATTAGCTACTTTTAGCCGCAGAAGACCTGAAAAGTTAATGATTTACAGATAGGATAAAATTTGCAGTGCTGTGTGAAATGAACTTTAGCAACTTCCATTTTCAGGAATATTAGTAGTATGTTTTTCAGATTACAGGGAAATTGCATCACTGATGCTAAAATGTCATTTCCAGAGTTCTGTTTTGCTGAGAGAGGCATGTGCATTCCATCGCATTTTATGCTACTTCGTACATTACTGCCCTGGTTATCTGCAGCTTTCATGAAAGAGAAAACAGTAATAAAGTAAACAGTAAATGTTAACTAATAAAATATATACCATAATCCTTCAGTTTCAGTTGAAATATTCACAGTATTTATATCCATATAGAGGTCAAATCCCCAAAATGACCATTGAATCATAATGTGTAATTTTCTTTGTATGCACAATGACCTCTCCTTTACCAACAAATAAGAATAAGTTCATGTACACTTCCCATAGTTAGGTGGCATGTGGTTTTCATCTTTGCTCATGCTAGTTGTTAGTCTGAATGACATTTCTGTCGTCGAGTACAAATGTGTCACTGGTTGAGAAACTTGCAAGAGTAAGATTCTGACATTACATGTTACTGTATTCATAATACCCTATGGGTAGTCTCATTTCCCGATTTGATCTGGTATGCCGAACATTGACTTCAAACAGGTTTTAACTGGAATGACTTGACTCGAGCATTAGTGTATTTAATTAGCATGTAAATAACACTGCAAAACTGTTTTGTCTTGAGACAATGGATATCAAAATTAAAACTAGAAGGAATTGTTGACACAGTGGTATCAATTGGTACTAGAATGTAGCATTGCCTTTGTACAGGAGTATGATCACTATTGTCAACTAATTTAACAATACAGGTTATAATTGTCCTGAAACCTCTCTCTCATATCAGGGCACATTTTATTTGATCACGAGGTGCAAGAACAAAAAGGCGATGAAATACCTGTCTTTGTCATTGTTATTCATTTTCTAATGCACATATATGTAATCAAATTAAAACAACATATAGTACTAGTACATACTGTTTTAGCGCAATTACATGTGATGCACATGAATTTAAAATAGAAAATCATGCAGACATTTTAAAATCCTTCTTAATGTCGGGTGCTAATTTTTTTAGTACACGATCTCTTTCCAAAATGAGAATTATTTTACACATTATTTTCCATACTTTTGGAGAAAAATATTTTTTTTTACATAAACAAAAGATTACATGATGAACTATAGCATGATTTGAATGACATAATCCATATACATGCCGATATGGAATATAAGCTGAAGCCCAGACTTGCTAATTCAAAAGTATCAACTTGTAGGCAGCAAATATTTATCATCTGTTTGAATTTTGCAGGTAAAGGTTCTAGTTTTTTTTAAGCTTTAACATAGCTTTAGATTTTGAATTTTTAATAGACTTTAATTTGGCTCCATGGACATCTTGCCATAATAGGTTCCTTTCTTTTTGCCTCTTCACATGCTGCTTTTCCTGGTAGTGAAACAGTTCTTATAAATTGGCCCAATTATCTTTCTACAAATGCCATCTCCTCCATAGACCATGGTAATCTAGTCATTTTCTTCTTTTTTGTTTTCACACTTGACTTGAAGTTTTTACCTAAGAAAAATATCCCCTTTTACTTTCAGATCTTTCATTCTCCAAACATTAATACCATTTTAAACAGGAATTGTTCAACTGTTTACCATGTAAACATACAATGGATCCAGGGAAGGCACTTTTAAAGTGGTTACTCAGCCAAAGATGCAATTCAAAATTTTCTTGTCATTTCAATATGAACTCTGTGAAATCAAAGTAATCTGGCATATAGTTTTAAAAAACTGCCTTCCCTGGGTACCATGTATGTTTAAATGGAACAGCCCTAAACAATATAAAGACACCAATACTGACAATAGGAAACATTAAAATTTGGATCTTGAGTTCACACTGACAAATATATTATCGTAACATACTAATAATTTGCTTTAACAGCAACAGCTACCAGTGGATATCATCTACAAGCATAGTAAACATTATGTAAAATTTTTAACCTCAGCATTACAGCCATATAGTATATGAATTGTAGTCAGTAAAAGATAGTAAACAAGCTTAATTGTTAACATCTCTAGGAACACATCAAATCAAAAAAGGAATAATGTGCCATTAACTAAATATGATTTAGATATACTGGAACAATTAGATTTGACATAAAATGAACTCAGTTTAATATAGTGGGATAATGTTATCACCGATTTTTTTAAAACAATCTTGAAAGTACAGATGTTAGCATTAACTGTGATTTCTTTATTTTCATGTGAAAAACTTGTGGTTTGTAAAAAAATATATTTCTGCTGGTGCTCTAATGCTCTGAAATGTAATTATTTTAATAAAACAAAAAGGTCCAAGCAATCTAGTATGATACATTTAGATAACATGTTATAATCATGTAATTTCAACTTATAGATATTACTAAGTGCGCTCGTTTTCCCATACGGATCATCATGGGATCTTGAAATTGGTTGTTTGTGGTAACCATCAAGAAAGGAATTCACAGCCTTAGTGGTTTTTGTGATCACATCTGGTTTTTGGATTGTTTTTTTAAAGCATTTCACATCAATTTATTTCAAGTGCTAAACCCCAGGGGCATCATGTTTAATAAATTACCTACATAAATTCCACTGTTATACCAATTTAATCTGCATTATTTGTTATTTTTTTTTTTTAATTTTGTATTTCATTACATGCTATTGTAAGGTAACATTGTATGTTGGACTTGACCTTGTCCAAAATTGAGTTCATCTTCTGCTTGACCTGAATTGACATTTTTTAAATTTTATTTTGTAAACAAATAATACATAGCTAAAATATTCTGTGTGTGTATGGGCTTAATATCAGGATCATTATTAACAGAAGTAAATATGTTTATTTGGGTCTGGGTCTTGGTTTTGAAATTCCCTTAGTGTAATTCACATAGTCCAGGTTCTGCTTTCTAATAATAACTAACATTTTTATTTTGTAAACGTCAGGATCATTCTAGAAGGTTATTGTCCATTAGGTATTAGGTTTTGTTTTAGACAATGCTAAAAGTGATTTAGGTCAAGTAGAGAAATATATAATCTTGTAATTGAGAGGATTTTTCAGCCATGCTTTAAGATCTAGCACTTTCAAGTTGAATTATAAGTTGTGTTCAGTATTTTATTTCGGGCTTGAATCTTTTACTTCAGATTATTGAATTCAAGTGATTATTTTCTCTGGAAATACAAAAGTGCTCTGATAAAATTCTTGGATAGAGACATTCACTGGAATTTATAGTGAATTCAAACCTGGAATGATATTAATGTGATTCAACAAAAGACTTGGAACGTCAACACTCTGCAAGCTACTACAGACGCATCAACACCCTCAGCTTTGGATTTAATTTATTCAGGGCTTTAAATTATAGGACTTGTGTCTGTTATTCTAGGATTATTTGGGATTTAATGCATAACACCATAAGTTCCTTTTAATTACATTTTCACTTTGTATTCTAGGGAAATAAATTATTTGTTGAATGTTACAAAGTTTATTGTTTTTCACTCTTTTCTGTTACTTATCTTAAGAGCATGGACTTGTAACACATCTCTTTCTTCTTCCTCTGAACCATCATCCTGATGGTTTTCATTAACATCTGTAAGAATAAATCTTCAAATATATTTTATATTAAATAAAATGTAAGAACTGGATACTTGCCAGTTGTTTTCATTATCACAAATGCAATAACAAGGTAACCAGACTTGCTATGAATCTCATATCTTGCTATGATCTGACCTATCAGATATGTGAAAATGGTGAACCATAATGTATATTTGCATATAGTTTCATTATCACATTTCTTGAAGCTAAGAAAACTACATATCAGATACATAAAACACATTAGACAGAAAATGTTTCACTGTACATGACACTCTGACTAGCTATGATACTTATCAGGGTTAAATATCAGCAAAAAGACATGAATGGACAAAACAACACTGCAGAATAATCAGACAGACTTTGGATAGCACAATGACAACATCATCCTTCCAGCTATTTTTAATAATAATGAGAAATACTGGATTGCAATGGGAACATAAAATGAATGAGCAATATGCAAAATGAGGTCATCAGAATCGAAGTAATCATATTTGAACCAATTAACTGGAATTTTAACAAGCTGAATGTCATCCATACCTTAACTTTGTGCCTTACATCATTTCATTATTTGAAGGACCATTTATCAAGCTCAATGTTGATATCTTCAAGGAGTCAGGATAATCAGCCTTTGGTTGTATCAACAACCCATTCACATTTTTACTATGCAACAGAAGTTAGAAGCGTTTTAAGAAGCTGCTACTAGGGTACCAGTCAGTCATACCATGTAGGGTATCACCCCTGATACATACTGGTGCAGGGTCCATGCACTGCCTGAACAATCACTGATCTATAGCATACCGTATTTACTGCATGTTTTCGGACACTGTTTGTTTTCAGACACTGTTTTTTTTTAAAAATATAATATTTAAATGCCTTGTAATTATCAGACGTTGCTCCGCTATAATTTTTTTGTACAACTTATGTTTTCGGACACAATCTAAGAAGATTAGCTGCGTCGTTTTAAAGTAAAATTCACAGCGTGTTTGCCGTTAATTTAACTGATACTAAGTTTGCTTCATTTGGTTGCCAATTATTTGATGTGATCATTCACTTCTATGAACTTCCCTGAGACATTACCAGGTATGTACCACGGTTTAAACTTCAAGCAGGTGTGACAGTTATGGCTTTGATTAGAAACCATGACCCCTGCTTTATAACATTAAACAATACATCAGAGAGTCAGTATGGATTAGTAAATTCATTGGCATCATGCAACAAAACAAACCCCTTATCCCTGAGGCATTATGTACCATGGTTTAAACATAGTTATTGTTCTACAGGTAATAAACCTCTTTGCAGACGATAAATATTGATTGTGGGTGCTACATGTTCGGTACATCGTGTGCTCTTTTAACGAAATCCAGATGTCTGCCTTTTATTTCTGAACACACCTGTCAAAGAAATCCCACAAGTTATATTATTAACAATTATCACCTAGACACCCTGAAATCGCCAACATGCATCAAAACAATCTTTGAGCATTCGATTGTTTCCAGTCGGCAGGCTCTGCTCATTTTGAAGCTACCCTCGGATAGGTGGGAAAAAAAAGAAAGAAAAAGAACAGAGAACCACAACAAATAGATCACCTTTATTTTTTAAAAATACCAACATATTAATCACGCCAACTCGTATATTGCAACTTGCTTGTTATTTTCACCCGTCCTAGGCATGCGCACAACACTCACCCCATATGGAGAATCTAAAATTAGCCATCATACATGTACCGGTATTTAAACTTTCAATACTAAAATGTTTCTGTCATAAATATCTTCAGAATTATAATTCCAAAATCTTTTTGTTTAGTTTGTATTAATATCTTAATTACACAGAAATAAAGCTTGCGTGTGTTTGTAAGGTAGATTTTAATGATTGCTGATTAGCAGAGGGTTAAACTGTGGGTTGCAAGATTACTAATATGGCGGTTCTTTTGGAAATCACGCGCGCAGTCGTGGCTCTAATACATGTATGGCTGCATTTTCTGGTGGATGGACATGTATCAAATAGACAAAATAGGCAAGTAATGCCTGTTTTTCATTCATTATCCTTTCCGTGGTGTTAGACAAAATACTTGTTTTACTTCATGGCAGCACGTCGTCATGTGAGCTAACAGTAACTTTGTTTGGGGGTGGGTGGGGGGCACAAATTTTATCTTTCTGTTTGTTTTCGGACACCTAATTAAAGAATTTAATATGTATTCGGACAACAAAAAAAGTAATTATTTTTTGCCGTCCGAAAACATGCAGTAAATACGGTAACCTATCAGCAGTCAACAACAAGGACAAGTTTTCAAGAATATCTCTCATACCAGACAGCCTATATTGATAAAACTGCTCAGATTTGATTCTAATTGTGTTAATCATACAAAATTTACTCTGCTGCCTTTCTCTTTACAGAAGTATATTCAGATAAAATCAAGTAGTTTTGATTTTCAAAATCTGTTGACCATCATTGCAGTAGATTGATGAGTTATGGAAGCCGAGACATGCCCAGTGTTTGAACTAAGTGTAAATTTTCTATTAACAAAATGACAAATAACTTTTGGTGGTCAAAAACTTGAAAAAAAACTAAACTACTTGATTCTCTCTGGATATGGGGCCCCGAGTGGTCTAAAGTGCTCACCGTTACGGATCATTGCCATTTCACCTATGTCTGCGTGGGTTCGAGTCTCGGGTTCGACCAATGTGGGTATGTGAGAAAGCTTGCCAGTAGCTTCTCGTGGGTCGGTGGTTCTTTCGGGGGTTTTCCCTGGTTCTTCTCCACCATTGATACTGGTCACCATGTATAGCCTATCTTATGCTGAAAAATGGCATTAAACCCTACAACAACAACAATTGCTATATCAAAGTACTATGATCTTCAATGATAATAAAAGCATTTTTACTTTAATAACCGTCTGGATATACTTCCACAAGGAAAAAGGCGTCGTGTTAACTACAGTATGACCAAAGCAATTAGACAGTGGAACATGTATGCAGCAGAAATTGTTCTGGAAATGTGTATGTGTGTGATTTGAATTTTTAATGTAGCTTTAAAAACTTTTCAGTCATATCGCTATGATGTCTGCAGTGAGACAGTTTATAGCAATGTCTAGCATTGGGGCATCAAGCTACAGACATTTAGCATCTTGTCTCACCCAGACACACAGCACTGGCCTTAGCAAACGTGCTGCCTGATTTGGATCATTTTGGCGGGGCCCCTTGTGAACAAGGCATTTGAAAATAAACTTTCAAACAAGTTTTATATGATATTGAACTTAAAAATCAGTCCAACCAGCCTAAGGCCGGCCCAGCAATCACATTATCTTGACACTAGGCCAACCAGTGCTAGCACTAACCTCTTAATGTTATGTGCTAAGTGAGGCAGCTACTAGTACCATTTTTAAAAGTCTTTGGTATGACTCGGCCGAAGTTTGAACCCACAATCTCCCGCATCCGAGGCAGACACTCTAATCACTAGGCCACAGGCACGGTTTGTTCAGGAAGTAAGACAATGACCACCCCTAATCCCACTATACATATCAGGGGCGACATCTTACATAGTAGGACTAGAGTACCATGGTTATGTTGCTCAGTTAGCAACATTAATACTATAGTAGTCCATCATTCAAGCATTAATTTCTAATTTCTAAAACAGCAATGCAGTCAGTGCCTCTAAAATTCAATTCTTTACTGACCACTAAACGGGGCCTTCAATGGGGCAACTACTTAATTCATGAACATCATTTAAGATTCAAATAAAGCTAGTCATAATAATACATTAAATACTGCATAAGTAATAAAAACTATGCACTGTTCATTTGATTCTACAGAAGATATGGATAAGGAATCTCAATTAGAAACAATCATGTTGCTGTTTTGACAAGGTATGCCTTCCTTGCACACAGAGGCAGGGTTCTCAATAGATTTCCAAACTAAAGAGTCATTTGACAGTTAATTCCAAAATCTCAAGGGCATTCTATAATGTGTCTTCACAAAGGCTGTAATTTAAATCATTCCTAACACTATACTGTATATGTTTCGATATTGCAGCTATATTAATGTGCTTTATACATGAAAAATCATGGTCTAAAAAACAGCAGATACTATAACAGTATCATCCTACTCCATTTTGATGATGCACTGTTTTGACCCCATGTCATAAACTTTCAGTTCTCAAGAGAATGAATCTCTCAATGACAAAAAAAATTACTTGCCATAAAAAATCCATTTCACTAATTATCTTGTTTAGAATCAGTAAAGTTCTCATCAAAGTCTTTAGTAACTATTTCAGTGAGGCAAACCAACCACTGCCTAAAAGTCAGCCACCAAACATGTGATGGCAATGTGACAGACAGTGGACACCTACATCAGTAACACTGTTTAGAATACTGTAGTGAATTCTCAAGTTCCATGAGGAGCTGTTGTAACCGAATTTTTTAGGTGGTTCTTTGTTACTGTAATATGCACATATTTACAAGAAACAAATACTTTTATGATACATTTCATAGTTGTATCAGCATCCTTTACATAAATTTTAGGGGCCCCGAGTGGCCCAGTGGTCTAAAGCGCTCACTGTTCCAGATCACTGCTGTCTCTCCTCCGTCTGCATGGGTTTGAGGTTCAGGCTTGGCTAATGTGGATACGTGAAAAAGCTTGCCAGTAGCTTCTCTTGGGTTGGTGGTTCTTCCCGGGGTTTTCCATGGTTCTTCCTCCACCAGTTATACTGGCCGACATGTATAGCCTATCTTGTGCAGAAAAATTGTGTTAAACCCTACAACAACAACATTTGCTATATCAAAGTAATATGATCTTCAATGGTAATAAAAGCAATTTTACTTTAAAAGCAAATTTTCAATAATCCTTTAACAGAATCTTGATATTTAACTTAATCTGACCTATAAAAATTTAGTTCATTTGAAGATAAAGGTAAGAATGATAATAAATTGAAATTAAAATCTTCTCCTGTAACTTTGTCTTTTGTCTATGATTATCTGCGCTTTTCGAGAAATGAGTTATGGTGGATGCATATGCACATTGGTCATTAATTTTTTAAAAACAGGTCATAAGCTAAATCTGATAAGCTATTTTTTTTTTTACTAACAAGCAGAAGCGTAGTGAGGGTGTGGCAAGACTCTGCACGTGCTGTCGGTGCCACTTAAAGGGGGGGGGCGCAAAATCAGTGAGCAGAACATAGTTTTTTATACTTTCAAAGCTTTAATAGGGGCGCAATTTTAGTTCTTGCCGTGGGTGCCACTTTGATAGGGGTGCAATTTTAGTTCTTGCCGTGGGCGCCATATCTCCTCTGCTAACAAGTAAGCAATTTTATTATAATACCATCATTTTCCCCAGATTTTATTATTTTTGCTTTTGAGACAAAATCTCTCCCCCAATCAAAATCATGATAAACATAAGAAAACCTCTAGGAATGCTACAATAAGTTTTTTTGTCTCATTGTCCCTGTAAATCTGAGTTTTCTGTGTACTACTGTTGTTACTCTAAAACACTGTTTTATACTGGAGCATATTACAACGGTGGCATGGGGAGTAGTGGACTTGTGTGAAGGTGCAAAGTGCAACAAATCTTAACTCGGTAGTTTGGGAGCCATATATTTATGGATGACATCACCAAGATTTGTATGTGGGAACTACATATTTATGGCACAGGACAGTGACATCTTCTGTAGTCCTGTCTAGGCCAACTATTAACTGTGTGCTAATAATAGCAAGGAGATAGCACCTGTAATAGTCTATAGCTCTGTATCAGTGTAACAAAACATCAGTGAAACAAGTATTACAACAGACTTATTAGCCCAAGAAAGCTGTTGTCAACACTGGATGTTGATGTAAGCAATATGGTGGCTGTTAATTATAGTTGCAGTCTCACAGCTGACTCATAGCCAGTTGCCGCTGACATCCGTATATATGTATGGATTAGTCCTAATAGAATAAAGTTCATTAAGGCTTTGTGTGGAAGTGTAGAGGTGTAAATAGCAATGTCCAGAGTTTTCCAAATTTTAGAATTTTCAGCAGGAATGTACGTTTTGATGTGAAAGTGCTCTCACATATCACGTGTTGACATGGCTATCCCATTCAGTAACAACATCAAGTTCCACTATATCGAGCTTAAACTATAATCTGAATATATCTCCTCATTTGTTTGTACCCACCCCCTTCCAGTTTAAAAAACAAAAAGCACAAATGGGATCAAAGATGCTCAGAACTTAAATCCGTTCATTTATTGATTTATAATTTCAAACCTGATTATGCCCGGGAGGGGGGCTTAACACAGTTATCATCTGCATGTTTCACTTCAAACGAAGTTATCAGTTTAAAAGACGACCATGCTTGTCAGTCATTTCTGGTTCCTGGACAAGTCCATTTTCAACGAAGGGGTATATGCAGGACTGCACATGTATGCACATAGAAGGAAAGTACTATGTTGTCTGCTTCCGATATTTACAATGTCTAATCAAGCAAAAGAAAAGAATGACAGCTACAAATTTATCTTTCTCATGAATGTAACAAGCAGTGTAATTTTTATATTCATGTGTGGAAAGAGATATAAAAGTTTGTTTATCAAAGAGACTGTCATGTACAGAGCCTTATCTTATATTGGGTGATGTATTGTATCATCAAGAGTGAGAACTGTACTAGCTTGAAATGGACTAACCATTTATTTTTCGAGGGTATCAGGTCCTGACACAGAGGTATTCCATTTTCCTTTCCTTGCTGATCTGATTTTTTAAAAAATTTTCTTTTTCTTTTTCTTTCTTGTTTTGGAATTAAAAAAAACAAAACGAAAAGGCACAATATTCTTCTTGTACTATGAAGTTCATTTTGCTCTGTTTCTCTCTCAACAATGAAGTTGAAAAGGAAATGGACGAGAGAGAGAGAGAGTGATCCACTTCTTCGTTAACTCACTCTTATGATATCAGTGTGAACTGTTTGTGACATGGAAACATAATAATCAAGACCTTCGTACAGGGGCTCATATTGTTGCTTACAATTTAACTGTCGGTTGTAATATTATTTTATACTATGTGTTAGTCATGCTATGTAAGACATATCACATGTTGTTTATCACCCCCCAGAACAAAAATACCAGGTGATGTGTCTTACGTTGTAGGACTATACTATGTGTATGACTGATAGTTAAATATAAGCATGATACGAGGCCCTGTGCGTCAAGCTCATTGGTGGAACCACAGGGGCTTGTATCATTGCTTGCAATTTACCTGTCATACATGTACTATATAATTAGTTATTATATATTACATGTATGACAGGTAAATTGTAAGCAACAATACTAGCCCCTGTGGGTGGAACGGGATACAAGCAAGTTGTCACAGATGATAACGAATGAAAGAACGAACAGCTGTTTTGGACAAATATAATAAACAACTATATAAAGAATCTCTTTGTTTCTTGCCAGTTTGATCGAGTATGTCTTGCCATCTTCCAAGAGTTAGGTCACAGGCGCATTAAGTCTCGAAGCAATAAAATCTGTGTACACACCAAATCACGTGCCATAAACACCGCACTATATCAGTCTCAATAGGTTTAAAATATCGCACTTTCTGCTGACATCACCAGTTTACCATTATTACAAAATTATTTTTTTAAAATCACTAATAATACTAGTAATTATTTTTATGAGCCGTATTTATAGGTATACGAAATTTACAGTGACACTGCACAGAAGCGATGTTCTGACTGGATGACAAACAATCAGAAGTCACACGCTTTCTGATTGGCTAATCGTTTGCACACCAGTCTACAGCCCAAGGAAGGCCGCAAATTGTGTGAACTATACACACGGAGTGTAACTCTGTCAGACATTACCGACTTTGTGAGGACTTTCACAATAACAAGTAGTTCATCTAATATGATCATTCTCAACCATTTGCCAACAAATCATTTCGAGGACTGGTGTGTAAGTCCTCACAATGTTCACGTTCTCTAGATGTTGGTGTGCATTCAAACTCAGGTCCTCGCAAGTATAGCAAAACACAAACCAACACACACACACACACACACACACACACACACACACACACACACACACACACACACACACACACACACACACACACACACGTGCGCGCACATAGTTTTCACACCCCTCTAGGTTCCTAGAAGTAACTAGTATTAGTTAGAACTTTAATCCCAACGCTAGAAATTAATTTTATTCATTGCATCCATGGCCAAGGCCTTATACACATCTGTTTTTAAAGAGATCTCCTGGAACAAGAACTGAGCTTCTGTTAGCATTATTTCATAACATACAATAGATATATAACAATAAAAAAAAAAAAAACTTGTCCTTATCATAGTGAATTCCGTTCATGGTCATGTATTATTGCTTATTATGGACAAGTGTTAAAAGAGACTAAAATGATGCGTGAACCATCCGGACGTACATTCTCAAACATATTATCTTACACCTGTAGAAATAAT
>JAECUM010031213.1:0-20000 GCA_016617855.1 Megalonaias nervosa
ATCTGTACAGGCGAACGCTTTAGACCAGTCGGTCACCAGGGCCTCTTGAACTGAAGATATGGAAACGTTTTTAAAAAAATTATTATGAGACCTGCAAAAGCAGATCCGACAATGTCAGCTATACAAAAACCAGTAATAACGCATTAGCTACCTTCTGTTGTGCCAATAGGATTTTAAAATGGGTAAAAAATAAAACGTAAGAAAAGTGCTTGAAAGTTTGAAAAGAAATTTAAATCAGTTTATTTTCAAACTCATTATTTTCATTGCTTTGCATCAGCTTAGTAATTAAAGCTAATAAGAAAAAGAGAGTTGTCTTCATAAACGACTCTAAAGGGTTAACAAGATGTCACCATTCTATTGATTATATCTGGATATTTTGAACTTATGCTCACACTTAATTTCCAAAATTTCGACTTACCCGTTCTCCAGTCAAAATTTCACAGTCCTCCAAAGTCGGACTGTTTCTCGTAGCAGACGACATCGGGAATACATATCCCTTGCTCCTTCGTCTTGGCTGAGTTGTACAGCACTGACATACCGCTGGGACCCGCCCCAATCAAACATATCCTCGTCATCTCCTTGGAAACAGCCATGTATCCTTAAATGAAGGAGAGTATGGCTTTTTAAAATAGATCAGAACAATGGATGATACTTTTGCTAAATGAATATATACTGAAACGATCCTAGCGTGCACCTCCATATTACAACCATCAGTCCAGGAGTTTCCCAACGTATTTCTAAAAGTTACGCATTCACATAATCCTCTTAGGACAGGCCCCAAGAATTGGCATAGTTTTCATTCATGGTAATACGACACCCCAGCTGAGTGTCCCTCTGCATTTCTAAAACGAAAGATATGCCCTAGCATAAGAGAATCACATGTACAAGGTGTACCATACAAATGGCCGTTTTCACCTTAGGTCGTATGTTTAAGAAGTTCTAAACGTATGATTCATTCTTTTGCTCTTAAATTGCACACATCCTTTATAATTATAAAATGCAGTTCCATCATTCTTTAAAAGAAGAACATAGTCTGGTCATAAAACCAGTTAAAAAGCTGAAATAGAAACAATAGAGTCCTACGAACAATGTTTTTTTTTTTTTAAATATTGAAGTGCATATAAATAAGACACTAATTACTATGTTACATGCGCCTGCATGAATTGCCTTTTGTAAGGACACTATGTGGCTTAATAGTCCTGATGTATGCTGTAGTTAATACCAGCTAGAAACATGAGCTAATGGATGACGAAAGCAGAGGGCAGATTAACTGGGGTGTCGTATTACCATGGACACAAACTGTCCAAATTTGTGGGACCCATCTTAAGAGCGTTAAGACATTTGAGTGTCAGATTTTTTAATCAGACTTAAGTTTAAGTTGATCAGATCAGTTGGACTCCACATTCAAGAACAAATCAAAAGTTAATTCTGTTGGTGAAAATCAGTTGCTTATGAATCCGTTTTCTTTCATATTGAACTATCATATACATTATGTGTCATTTATTTAAGGAATTTACTTTACTTAGCGAATTGATAAGGATCGTAAGAGATGTAGGACAAAAGGAAGCAATAACGACCTGAGACACTCAACTAGAGACAACAAGACCGAAACAAGAACAGTAGAGATTGTCTGCCAAGTGAGTGAAAAATAATTCTCCAACTCCCGATTGGAGATGGGTTTTCTCGCCTTCAACTACTGATCTAAACGCAAATAATTCATGAAAGTAGCAATTATAGTACTACAACTTCGCGTAAATGTAACTTTTGTCCTTTAATTAAACACGTTAAAACATCAAAACTATTATTTTTCATTCCTGTTCTATTATTATGACTCGGGCGCAGTAAACTAAATAATCAAAATGAGCAAAGATCAACAAGTTTTGTAAAATTCAACAAATAATTATTTCACTAGAATACAAAGTGAAACTTTAAAAAAGAACTTACAGTAATGCAAATTAAATCCCAAAATAGTCCAAAACGTTCTTTCGCCAGTCCTAATGAATAAAGTTTTAATTAAATTCCAGTGGTGTTCGAAATAAGATCCAACGCTGAAGATGTTAATATGCCTGTTGTGGCCTGTGACGTGGTGATGTGACAACAGTCTTTTGATGAATCACAATCATATAGTCCAATATGTCCTTGTTTAAATTAACTATAATTCCCAGTTACTGTCTCTGTCCAAGAATGTTATTGAGGACTACTTTTTATTTCCAGTGAATAAATAATTTGAACAAATAATTTCAACTCAATCAAATACTTAATATAACAATGCAAAAGATTCTACAAAATCTTAGAGTACGAAGGAATAATTTATAGGTAAACAAGATTATAAAGCCCTCTATCTGACATAGGTCACACTTACCATTTTCTAAAAATACTACGACATAACGGAATTTTTCCATTCTAGAATAATAAGTTACTAAAATTATAATAAGGAATCCAGTATACATCGGGTAGACTAAGTATTTTTATGATGGGGGAATTCCAATAACCATTACACAAATAAATGTGTTAACTTCTATTGATAATTATCTTAACAGTTAACCCACGCTCTATAAAAAATACTACGTTGTACTTCTTTATCAAATTAAAAACAACTTTAGTGTCTTGAGTCAGGAACACAGTGAACTTGATTTTGGGCAAGGTCAAGTACAAAATACAGTTAAAAATAGCAAATAATGATGAAAAAACTAACAAACAATATAAATTAAATACACATGACATTATTTGACAAGTAACTTCATTCTAGCTGAACGCCATGGGTGGTGGTGGGTGAATATGGTTCGGGAAACTGCGCGTACGATCGTGGTAATGGAGTTATGTAAGTACGTCAGGAGAAAAAACGATATTTTTAAAAGCAGATCCTAGCTGTTCCATGCCTCTGTCTATGGCATCTTACAGAGACGAGTGTACATGAATGCATGTAAACAGTTTAACGGCATAACAGCACTTTCCTGGCTATACTGACGTTTAAAAGTTAGTTATGAAATATAAAGGCAAAAAGTTCCTATAACTGAATGGAAGATAAACTCTTCCAAACAACTGTAAACATCTGACAAGATAAAAGATTAATGGTAGATAAGGTAAAATTAAAAGAGTGAAGTCCTTTAAATAAAGGGTCAAAATTTGTTATATATAAACCTGATTCGTTAGAAAGGCCATGATTTTCTCTACTGAAACAACGTCCAAAAGATATTGATTTCATATTCAAGGACTTACGTCTCACAGGATGAGAGTTGATACACTCCACAAGAATGTGTTCCGCTATCAGTGGGGTTTAACGCAACGCATGGGGTTTAACTTTATGACAATTTTGTAAATCATCCGCATTGATTTTTCACTCTTTCAATCAAATTTCTTATGATGTCAAAATGTACTAGTATTTCAAAAGCGATAAAGGTTGTGATGTCAATTCAAGAAAACAAATTATACAAGGCTTCGAGTGGAGTACATTATTCCTACGAGAGCCTGTACAACCGTGATTTACGAAACAAAACCCCTTATTTGTCTCGGAAGAGATGAAAAAGGAACTCTCAATAGGGAGAATTGGTGGACTTAAAAAAATATCTACCATTTACACCCATGTACGTTTTCTCTCTTGGTTTAGTAGAAAAGAATGTTCCAGTCACTGTTTGATTGCTCCACCATCTCTCGTCCCCAAAAGGGCAGTCAATTAATAACAATTTCCCCGAACACTCATCAGTAACTTACGTTACCACTGAAACAGCTACATCTTTCATCAAACAACTCGGCACTGTGATAAATGATTAACACTGCTAATGAGTTTTGTGTTGTCAACAACCTACCTTTGCAGCATCATTCGTTAGGTTTAAAATGGAAAGGTGCTTATTTCTGTGACAAGTGCTTGCCTGTGGGATGTAGGTCGAGTTGTCAAAATTAGCACTACTTATCAGTAGATTACAAATAAGGAAATTAATAATCCCTTACATGGATTATAAGCTGGATATTTATTCATACCGGCTATAACTCGCCATAATTGCAGAATCACGCTTTATGAGAATTAGATGTATACTCCACGCGCAATCATGATTTTTCTGAGTTATTATTGGACTTGCTGGCGATTGAGAGGCGTCTTCCTCTTGTCTGGTTCGTATCAAACAATGTATCTTAAAACGTACAATTGAATTGTAAGAACGTCAATCATTTACTAGGAGATAAACATTGCCTGGAGTCATAGTTCCGAGAAACGCATTCCTGCTACATTTCGATATTTTACTATACGTCTCAAAAACATATAGCATAAATATTACAAAAGAGGTGTGATGAGATCTTGTCACCTGGAGCACCTCCTTGATACTTTTAATTGTCGCTCGTTTTTATACGAACCACTGGTAGGTCAGCATCTTTTTATACATATATGCATCTGAAAGCCTTGGCAACGGAGCACTTTATACTTCAAAGCGGTTCTTTGGGGTTTGGGATTTATAATACAGATTGCAAAGGCTACAACAAATGGGTGCTGGAATAATGTCCCATAATCTTACCCATAGAACGTCGGGGCCCAAGCTAGGCAAACAAGCGCATTATGTGCCACACATTCAAACAATCTTTAGTCGAGACAATAAACAAACAACCCAACAAGTTCCCAGCTATCGTAAACATAAAGGAGACAAACGTTTGAGGAAGCGACATTTTGCAAAAACTTAAGTATGACCATCGAGATAAAGCCACTGCTATGAAGCCCTAAGTATTCCGCTCCATTGTGACATGGAATGGTGAGATGATGAAATGGCAATTTGTGAAAACTGGAATATAACCTTTACATAAAGCCACTACCATAAAGCCCAGAGTATTCTGCATGCTCATGACTTAGTATGGTCAGATTGACAGCTGACGCATCCTCTTACCTTCAATAGGCCTAAACTCTTTACAAAAGGGAAACAAAATCAAAGATGAAGAGAATTTTCTTCAGCAAACTTCTATGCTAGCAAGGGGAAGTCGTACTGGCCTCTACGCAGAGGCGTAGCGAGGGTGTGGCAAGACACCGCACGTGCCGTGGGCGAAACTTGAAGGGGGGGGGGCGCAAAATCGGTGAGCAGAACAAAGTTTTTTTATACCTTCAAAGCTTTGATAAAGGCGCAATTTTCGTTCTTGCCGTGGGCGCTATATGTCCTCGATACGCTTCTGCCTCTACAGCTGGTATGCTTGAGTTATCAGTAACGGTTCTAGTGCTCCAAGAGACTCGCAGTGCACTAATGGAACCAGATCGCGTAGAAGACGATCACGTGATTCGGGCACTCGACGTAAGTTTTAAAGACAAATTATGAATTTTTTATCACAGCTGTATAATCATTTCAACGATTTGTGCACTTAGGCAACGTGCATTTTATTTTAAGTCGGTTGCACTCACATATGCAAACGTTGTGTTTAGTCCCACTTAGGTACTGACGAAAAATATGGGTTGCCGAAGCTATTCCAAATGTTTTTCAGTTTGGTCGAATTGCAGTTTCTTTTGGTCTGAACAAAAAGAACAGTTTCTATACCTGGGCCAAGAAAACCTACATACCAACATACTGATAGTCCGTTCTGCAAACGTTAAACAGTTCGACAAAGCGAGTGTACCTGTTGTTCCTCAACCACCCCACCCCCTATATGCTTTAAATTGACCCCAACTCAAAAGACCTATAACGTCTCCTACTTCAGTAAATAGCTCATTTGGTAGATTCATAATTCATAATTCAAGGGTCGCGAGTTAGAAACCCGTGGGGTCAACCTTGCCGGCTGCCTTCGTTTGTCATTAGGAAAAACACTTTGCATCAATTTCCTCGGCATGATACTGCTATTATGTGCTGCAAATGCCGTTAAAAACACAGCTTGCCTACTCACTTCATAGTTTTATTTGCTGCAGCTTGTTAATGAGATTTTCAAGTGTGATAGAGTCGAAACAATATAATTTTATTTAACAGAAATTCTTTAGAGACAAAGAAGGAATAAATTTCGTTCAATCCAACTCAGACGATACACTTTTCATTTGTTAAGCGTAAAAAATAGTCCCAGACGCAGTTCTGCAACCATTAACATTTAAAAGTTTATTTTTGTTTTACAAATTATAAATCAAAGAGCAAGTGTCCTTCCGAATAAACAGAACATTTTAAACAGACAAATTATTTTTCAACGCAGAATGTCAAATGCGTGAGATGTCACATTATTTGTTACCGGTTAGGGTAGACAAACCATGGTAACAATAAAGTAGGCCAGTGTTACTACTACACATCCCATTGTTGGGATATTCATGTGAAAGGATGATTACTGGATGCGGAAATTCCCAGATTTACTGTAATGTATTTGTGATCAGATATTTGCATTATTTGAGTTGGAACAGTAGACTACAGAGAATATAAATAAATTTAATTTCGAGTCGGAATGGCACCACATAAGAAACATTACCCAGTGGCTCATTTGAGCTGTTTTACCGAGTAAAACTGTTGTAGCTGGATAAAGTTGTGTCAGTTTGGAGACCGGTTCATGTCCACATTTTTCTATGAACAACGTTGAGTTTATTTACTTCTATAAGTTAGCATTTAAACCACGATTGTATATAGGGCAGATTCCATGTTACTGGTATACATCCCACCCACCCACCCACCCAAAACTGACCGATACCCTTAGTTTTATTTGTTGTTGGTGTTGTTCTTGTCCTGGGATTTTAGGCCATTAGTAAGCGTATTATACACTATACCCCTGTGGGGTAAATTAGCCATATCATACGTAACAATTTTTTTTCCAATTCTACTTGAATCGATTCAAATAACGGGCGAAAAAAAATTCATAGTACTATTTGAAACAAAATGTTCCAGAAGGCGGGGATAAGAACAATTTTCATACAATCGTAACCAATCAGCAAAGCGAATACTGCCCTTAACACCTTTGAAATTTATATATATATATTGTTACGTGTAGGCTCTTACAATAATAACAAGAGAACAGAGTGAATTCAACAAGCTTTGTATATTTTAACAAAATAATTTATTTCCCTAGAAAACAATGTAAAAATTGGAAAATAGGACTTAACGGTTTGTGAATATAATCCAAAATTTAATCCTAAGAATGAAAAATACAAGTCCTATCACTAAATAGTTCTATTAGAATCCAGGTTCGAATCTCGACGACGTTCCAATATGGAAGGCGATGACGTCAGATGTGGTCCTTGTACAAATAGCAACAATTCCTCAATTGAATCACAGTTTATATTTCCGAATAATTCCAGAATAAATTTCCACTGAATTTCTTTCTCCCAGAATTTATAAAACAGTACACTCGTTTGGTTTTCTAGAGAATAAATTATTAAATTCCAAAAACAAATGAACTTCAAAAACAATCTGGTTTCAACAATTAAAACCTATCCAGCCTTCAAGGTTTCAAAAATACAACTGACTGACAAGCGCTCAGAAAGGGTATTATATCAAACCAAATAATCATCCCGTTCTCACGAGATAGATCACATGGTCTCTTAACACTTGAACAATGCAATAGGAAAAATGTAATTTGTCACGTAGCAAGAACCCCTATCTACTCTCACTCTGAAATAAATTTAAAAATAAAACATTGTTTATTCAGACTAGACGAAATGACCTTGGCAACAGCCAATCGTTCTCGCGTAGCGCTTACACTACCGCGGACCAAGGTGAACTAAAAATATTGCTCATGTAACACCATTTATGTCTTAGATAAACAACATTACTAAAAGAAAATATCGAATCCCGTGAAAATAATCATTGCAATAAAATGTAATGAAACAAAACTAAAATGAAAATTTTTTTAAAACTAACACACAAGCAATTTAATTACATATACGTAACAATATATATATATATATATATATATATATATATATATATATATATATATATATATACCACATACATTAAAAAATAACATGCATGTAAAGTGTTGGTATAAAGCAATTTGATATACCAATACTACTGGTATATCAAATTGTGATCCGCCCATGGCGCAATAATACGCATATATAAACATTCTCGCGAGCATCTGCAGTTGATTCTAGATCAATGATCAATTTCCACAAATTAGTCACTAGTGACGTACGAAAATAACGATAAAAAGTATTAATAATCCTCATTTTCTAAATGAATTTAATATGGTACACATTTTCATCACAATCCTTTCTGATTTTTGTTCCCCCTCCACTCTCATGCATAACGGACAAACTATGCAGAAATGTGGAGTGAGAGAGAAAATGAATTTGGGCTGGATTGAAACCTTGAAATAGAAATTACACCAAGTAACCTACAAGAATATGGTTCGTCGTAACGATACGTGTGCACTTTCCTTGGGATTTATCTACAGTGTTTGTCAATGATACAAAGTTGCAAACCAGGTCGCCGTTATAAATTCCTCGGTTACGTGGTACACATACTGTGATGTATTTAATGTTATGTTTTGTCGTTGTTTCTTAAACATACTATAATTTTCTAAAAATCGATTATTATTAGTTAAATATGAAAATGTCCAAAGGCCCTCTCTCTCTCTCTCTCTCTCTCTCTCTCTCTCTCTCTCTGGACCATCGTAGCAAGATACGGGCTAATATCTATGAAATGACGAACGTAGAGGATTTTCATTTGTGTCATCCCACGATATCTCTGGACTTATGAATGATGGTAAAAGTTAAGTCAAACCGACCAAAGGATGTGTGTGTGTGTGTGTGTGTGTGTGTGTGTGTGTGAGTGTGTGTGTGTGTGTGTGTGTGTGTGTGTGTGTGTGTGTGTGTGTGTGAGAGAGAGAGAGAGAGAGAGAGAGAGAGAGAGAGAGAGAGAGAGAGAGAGAGAGAGTTTATTGTTAGTGGTACTGTTACTAGAGCAGAATAATGACTTCGATCAACTGTACATATATTAAAATATTTTAATTACCTCTTTTTGGTTCGTCATTACGCTTAGTTTATATTCCACATTAATCTCCATGAGCCGGTACGTGAATGGCAGCGTTCATATGAATGGAGTAGCTATGTGTTTTTGTAGTGCTCTACTTTTATCATTAAAACCATCTTTCATGTTTAATCAATGTGAAGAAAAATAGAAACTAAAAAAGAAAACAATCATCTTGTCAATATGCAAGGTAATTGTGAATAGCCATAAAAGGCATAGAACTACATTTTGTAGCGGACACACCCGGGGATGTGAGTTCATTCACTCGGTCAATACACGGCTGCCTGTAGCAAATCTGAACTCCGTTCAAAGAGCAAATATATGTATTTGTATGTGATATAAACAAAATATATGTACAGTATGTACGCTGTATCAATGATATACCACTCGTTGTATAAATTTTTCATTAAAAGGAAACTCAGCAAGCTTCGTTTCCTTTTGATGAAAAATTTATACATCTCGTGGTATATCATTGGTATATATACATGCTATATATATATATATATATATATATATATATATATATATATATATATATATATGTCGTCTCGATATTTTTATTGTCGTATGTAGCATTTCCACGTATTTATTATTATTGTTTTCTCATCATGATCAGTTTCGACTGAATATTTTTATGACTTTAAACCAGCAATCTCTTCTAATGCTGTACAGTTTAGCTAATCTTTGAATAAATCAGCAACTTTTTGTTTCCTTGTGGAAATACAGACATGTTAGTTAAACGTGTAACACTGCGTATAGATAATCATTGTTTTTAAATATTTAAATTTAACAAATCAAAATAGAATTCTTCTATTGAAGCCATCGACATTTCATCGAATCTATCAAATGAATCAAAGGGGTAGATGTCTTTGCATAGGAATTTAGGTTCTTTCTCTTGAACCTGTCGTATTGTTCTATAAATTTTGTATTGTCTTAACTTTGGGATAGGTTTCAAGGGCTTGTCATATGAACCGATAGCTATCAACAAACTTAATGTTCATCTAACAGTAATTTCCTTGCCATTCTTTATAGACTTGTCAACTAAGACGTTCTTTTTATATATAATTTTACATCATTCTCAGGGTCTTGTCTAACCAATTCCTTGATAAATATTTGTGAATCGTATCCTGAGAAACTGTTATTAAACAATACTTTGCGTATCTGTAAGTTAGAACGAATTCTTCTCGAGCTGAACCACAGCACTGTCAATAAAGACGCTATGGTCTCTCACATGGTCTTCGAATATTTGTTCTTGACAAATGTGACTATTGATTGTGCTTGTTTTATTCTTCTGCGAAGACCGTAGGATTTTGCATTCTTTGAGTTCAATTCTGCGTATGGATGTTTTTGAACTTCCTCTATTTGTATAGACCTTTTCAGCACCATCAGTTCCTAGGTATAGAATTTTTTTTTGTATTCCCTTATGAATCGATTTTAGTACAATTAAAATCCTAAATGAATGTTGTTAAACGTATTTGATGGTAATAACTCCGTATTCAGCGTTCCCGTTATTCCGCAGGAACACCTTGCATTTGGGACAGAATCTTCAACCTTTGTAATATGGTTTTGTGGAAAGTTATTTAATTAAATGATTGAACCACCAGCAGGCATGATACGAGTTGTTTTGACTCTTTTGTGACAAAATCGGTTGTGTTATTTATTTGTAAAGTTGAAGTGTTCCTTATAATATAAGTTTAGCCTATATGTCCTTATAATATAAGTTTTGGTTATATGTTTATTTATCTGACTCATTGCCAGCCAATAAATTCCTCGTACCTATTTACGTTCTTCATAGTCTTTAAAGCTATTATCTTGGAGATTGATTAATAAGTGTTGGTCCTTTTATGATTTTAATCATATACGTTCACACATGAGAAGAATATATATATATATATATATATATATATATATATATATATATATATATATATATATATATATATATATATATATATATATATATATATATATATATATATAATGTATGCTGCATAACTGATATACCACGAGATGTATAAATTGTCATTTAGAAGACAATGAGGACTGTTGAGTTTCCTTTTAACGAAAATTTACAGGACGAATGGTATATCAAAGATATAGTACATATTATTCGTATATCTTTTATATGACATACAAATACACATACTTGTATTTCCAACGGAGATAAGATTGACTACAGAAAACTGTAACGACGGAAGGATCTCTTTACATTCCTGCACAGTGTGTCCGCTACAAAATGTAGTTCTGCACCTATCGCAACTATTCACAATCCTCTTTGGATACTGATAATTTGCTTTTCTTATTCAGGCTTCTATTTTCATTCATATTGGTTAGATAAATAAAAGACACACTTATGACTTAAATACGGAAGTTGGTTTAAATGAATGAAGAGCGCTACAAACACAGCATGGTTAGCTTCTTGATCACTGAACACGCTTCCATTCAGTCATCGGTAAGTATATTGAACCGAGTGGGGAATATAAACTATGAGAAATGACGAACCAACAAGTTAATTCAAATATTACAGCATATTGATGGTTGATCTAGTTATTATTACGCATTAATTAACATTGCTGTCGACATAGGATTATTTCTCTCTCACACTAGTAGTACCATAGTACACATTCACGTGTACGATAGCAATAGTGACATTACTTGCCTCTTCAATGTGGACTTGGGGTACCCGTACGAGCTTCACCATTCACACGATGATTATCTGCTGGTCACCTGAAGCGCAGTCGAGCTTGGTGAGTTATCCTCACTATACCAATCGGCAATCTTGGGTGATTCCGGGAGTAAGTTCATCAAATGCACCAAGCTGGTTGTCCACATACTAAAACCTATGGCTGTATTTGCACTTGAGGATGCGTGTGTGTAAAGTAAACCAGATGCTTTGGATCTGAGAAGCGTCATGTAAGTTCACAAAAGGACTTCTTAAAATTCTTAATAATGCAGTGTTTTGGCAAAACATTTGAAAATTTGAGTAAACAAACACGTGTTGACCATCTCAGGGACAGTGAACAAAATAAACTTTGTGTGTCTTGCGCTCGATTCGCGTAAGGCATGTGATGGTTTACTCCTTCCCGTTCACAACAAGAAATCCAGGCTAAACCTGAAGAAACACATGTACTTTGGTGAGTACATGTTGGATCAATCAAAGCTGTTTTTGTACCAGTTTTATTACGAGGAGATCAAATCGCAGTACGCTGACAGCGTCAAGATGGTTTGTACGGACACGGTCCCATTGCTGATGTACAACATCACAGATAACGTCTACGCGGACCAGTCAGTACGCGAAAGACCATCCACTGTTCAGCAACGACAAGAAGAAAGTTGTTGGGGAATTCAAATGCAAATGCGGGCGGAAGCCCATTGAGAAATACATTAGACTGCGTCCCAGAATCTACACAAGTATGGTTGCCCACAGTAGACGTGGAAGCTCTAAAAATATTAAGAAAGCCGAAGGCGTTCCACGCGTTGCTCATCAACAACATCGTGGACACAGAGAGGTTCGGTGCACTGATGCACCAAATCATTTAAGACATTGATGATTGATACAATGCACATCATGAGTTCTGGGTGGTGTCCCATTGAAACAGTCTTTTACGCGACATCGATGCTGCGATGCAGTGTATCATTGGAAATACAACCCTGAGCGTAATCTCAGTGAACATGATCTCATCAACAAATCCGGAATTCCGTGTGGCTTTCTAACACCGATTACGACAGAGGCAACTCGCACACTTGAGACAGAACTAGCCTGGTTGCTCTTGTAGTTTGTTTTACCTAATATCCCATCGAGGTCGATCGGATGTCTCAATGCAAATAACTCGCTCGTCTTTTCGTGTGTCCATGGTGCCACCTGGAATGTTGTTGGACTTCCCACCGGAGCGTACGATATTGATTCAATCAATGAGGACTTCGTTGGTGACCTGCAAAAATTACAAACTCAGTATACATGTAGACGAGCCCACACTCAGCTCCGACATCTGAAATAAATCTCCACCTTGCACGGTTGACATCAAACAATCATCGCTAAAACTGTTCTTGGTTGGCTTGAAGATATTTCCGAGATTCCCGTGGACAAAACATTCTTATGCGCAACACCCAGAAGGTCCTGATAACATAGCACGCGAAACATCGTCAGGATTACTTCGACGATTCAGGTTAATCTAACCTGTGAGGCTACCAACGGCAGTTACAGAGCCTCTGGACCTAACATGGCTTCGTATGGTTACATATTGTTGCGGTTTTCTCTTAATGCTGTTCCAGGAGATCTGTCATCGACATCTCCCGCAGCGCCTGTGTATATTCCTTGTAATAATATTTAACTCACGCACGTGCGTTTTACCCTCGTGAACCAGGAAGAGCATATGTTGGACCTGCGATGAAAAACCATGATGATTAAACTATGCATTAGGGACCTGCCTGATTTTTAGTAAAATGACAATCGTATGTGGACGTTTGAGATCCGGACGGGAGAAAGCACGTGTATGCTAAGTATTATGGAAATAGCCTCGGTGGCGCGCCAAAGGTTCTCTCGAGTCAAATCTTGCGCGCTGCACCGATCGGAGCAGATCAGTTGAACACTCTGAGATTGCATGAGTTTCAATCAATTCGCAATTGACTGCGACGATTGGTGACTCGACAACCAAGGGATCTAGTTATGCTTACATCCATCGCTACAATGCCCCCGCCGGTTACTAAAATCATTAATGAAGCCACGAAATGGCACAAGCCAGTATTGGTTCGATGTTTGCAAAACTGGTAATAGGGACGGATTACGATCCGTAAAAGGTAATGCAAGAAAAGGAACATGTATAAATGATGCCTCGATTAGAAGATGTATCCAATCTATCAATTAATATAACCGTGCCGGTGTTGAGAGATCAAGCGTCCAAGACTTATAGAAAATAAATGCACAAAAATAAATGAGCATGGGGACACGTTAAAATATTTCCCGTCACACATGACTGTATATTCCCTATGCGTGGATAACCCAAAGAAAGCTTGATCAGCTCAAGGCGGCCTAACAAAAGAACACCTCGGTCACATTCAAGTTGTTGAAGTCAGAAGTAATGCAAATGCAAAACAGCAGCGGAATATTTCCATTCATCGAGGCAATTATAGCGCTGTTGGCTGTTGCGTCTCCACCGTCAGATCTCCCACTGTGTTTTCAGTCATGCAGGGAATTATCGCGCTCACACAAAGCAGGCTTAATACAATTAATAAACTATACTCGGTGGCCGTCAAAGATAAAACAACACTGCCGAAGTCTAGACAGTGTTGGCGGAAATATAATATCTTCGGATTCCTATGTGGCGTGTTTGTGCTCATATCTGTGTCGTCGCACGTGCCTGGTTTCGTCGATGTTTGGGTTCGATGCATGCGGGTTTAGATTTTATAGAAACCTCGTTCGCGCGTATGTTTGTGTGCGCCAGGCAATCGTTTTTGCAACTGAAAAGCTGTATTGTCATGGGGAGTAGAAGGCTCGAACCGGGATCGGTAATAAAAATCTCAGCTCCCAGTTGAACACTACTAGACCAATGGTGACGTTAATATGGTCTTTGTTTTCATGCAGTGCTTAAGATAGTATATTGTATTCAATTCTAGCAAGTTCATGATCGTTTTTAATTCATTTCCTTTTGTTCACTTTTGAGCAGCAATTAGGTCCTTTACAACTTTACAGTTTAATTTTATGCGTAGGGAAGCAGCGGAGTACAACGATGCTGCTCCAACATCTTTAAAAAAATTAAGTAAGTTTTCTATCAAACTTTCAAAATTGAAAAACCAGTCAAAAACGATACTGACCAATGCTTGAGCTGGTCAAACTATACTATTGTGGAGGCGGAATATAGTCTCAGAAAATATCTAATAGGGTGACCATTGAGAAAATCCCGACACTATCCCCGCCATAGAACATGCACTTTCCGGCAACCTGTGATCAAGCCAGAGTTTCCTCTCGCGTTCATAGTTGGTTTATTTTAAATCTTTCTACGACTGAACGGCCCAGATACCTCTACATAATAAATTCAGTCAGTGATCACTTTGTAATTCCAATGAATAGTTAAATAAATAAATCCACCGAAGATATAACGGAACACAACTAAATGACTTATTCCACTAGACAGATGCTATGATATTAATTAATATTTTTTATGTAAACAAGATTATATGCATCACCATTTTAACTATGTCGCAATAAGTTTTTCATCTTAATTTCAAATTACTCCGAACTGTAAAAAAGTTCAGGTCTGTTTACTTAAATTTTAATGAATCAACCTGACCAATATCAGGAAGATCATGACCTGAACTCAAACCCAAGTTAGCATATTGATTACAAATGATCATTATCTTAAAATACATTCTACAATCATGGACGAAAATTAGCTTACAATCATATTGTTTACAAATGATCATTACAATTTATAATCATGTACACACCTTAAACACACAATAGAGATATGCATAACATCTCCCCTCGTGAAGAAAAATCAAGATTTATATAATAAAGCTTTCTGTACATTTTAGTCAAATATATATATGATGCTATAATAACTAAAATTACATAGGAAGATGTCTTTTGAATGAGACAAAATATAGCAATATAGTACTTTGGTACACGTGAGAGGGTAATAAGAGTTTCCCCTTACCCTTCGTATCCCAATTTTGATATTTGGATATTTTATACACCCCAACATAAATGTCCAGATATAAAAAATGTGTGAGAAGGGACAGAGGAAACTCGGATTCGTGAGAGGGAAAATGCAATTAAATTATCTTTTCCCTTGATGTGCCTAATGTCAACATTGTATTTATGCAACATCAATCACCACCTTAGCAGTTGCTGATTTTCCGTTTTCATTTTGACAATGAAAAAGTAAGGGATTGTGGTCTTAAGTTCAGGACACCTCAAAATTTAATACGACGTTGCACAGAACGGTCGGAGGTTTGTTGTTTGTATTGCAATTCGTGCAATCGCAACACCTTGGTCTTTACCATGGTAGCTAAATATTCCTCTATAGTTTGAAAGCTTTAGCTTAAAAGCTGTGGTTTCCTGTGCCAACGTGTTGGGGAAAAATCTAAGTGTTTTCTTTCTTTAACTTAAAACTTGCATAAAAAATCAACATGGAAATGGTACTTAAAGACAACACCTATTGCTCGCTCCTGAACCAAAATATGGCATTAATAATAAATTAAATCAGTACAAAATCATTAAATGTAAGAAATTTCTTACCGTTTTCTCTCTGTTTAGGTCGCTCTTCCAATAAATTACCAGCTTCAAAGTCAGAAATTGTTCTCCTTAATTTGATACGTTGTCCAAGCAATGTATACTGTTACAAGCCAGGGGTCTTTGCTTGACCGAGCGGTGTCAAACCCTGGCGCGATTCCCGCTAGAAGTCATAAGTTTACCCAAATTTCCAAAGATTTCTATACAACTTCAGTTGTAAGTTAGAAAGCCCGACGTGCCCATTCTATACATAAATTTTACTCTAATCAATGTAAAACCACAGATTTCCCAACTTGCCAAATATCTATCAACCGCACGTTTGCATAGTTTCCCTTCATCAACTTTCCGTACCGTCAGCAGTTCACACCGTAGAAGCTCTACAAATATCCCCTACCACAGGGAACTGTTTTAACTACGCCACCTTAGGCCAGTCAGTCCATGGTTCCAAGGCACATTACGCTAATACAACTACATCACATTTGCTACCATGGCGATATAAACGGTATCTGCCGAGTCCCTTCTTGTTTATTCCATTGTGTAATTTACCGGTTTCCTACCGTAAATACTGCCACTGCAGTCACAACACCAAGGTACACCACTAGATTTTATTAAGGACTACATTATGACAGGGACAGTCATGCGATTTGAATCTAATTCACTACTCACTGACCATGGCATCATGGAAACTCACTAACACTTTCTCTCCGTGACGTTTGCTCCTAATAATTGGCTAATTATTTCGGGCTACGGAATATTTCCATTGCACCGAATTCCAATAATCAAACAAGTAAAATCACACAAATCTAAGAATTCCTTAAACGGGGCTCTATAACCAAATGCGCATCTCCAAAATTTATTACATTACCCCGTCTTCAAAAAGATCACTCGTCCTCGAGTGACACAAACGTCACACTTCTGTGGTCCAATCAAAATTGATTACTTTTTCCCCAAAATCAACCACCAACCCGATTAATGATTCCCAAACATGATTAGGACAAAACTCTGAATCAATGGGCTTGTTCCTAATAGCCCGTCACTCAACATCCGAAACCAAACTTTATTTTTGAAACACTAAATGTTTACAAGTAACCTAAATGTCAACAATGAACACAAATTAAGCAAGCTGAATCCAACATGAAAATGTTCCGACAAGTTTTCCGGGTTCAAACTCTCTTATAACAATCCTCGGAAATTGCTGCAGGAAAGACTTCTCTACACATAGGTCTCTAACATCAAGACAACATATGTAACACAGGACCATTCCTGTTTACCCGAAAAACTCAGGTCTGGAGTTTGCGTTTCCATCTGGAATAACACGTCTCCAAATCAACCTTAGTGCACCACGTGCAATATATTTTTCGACTCAGTCTCGGTTAGCCGATCCTATCTTCTTACAACTAATTCACTACTAATGGACCAATACTACAGCCACCGAACATAGACATAAGAGAATCTACTCCCAAAGTAAAAGTATGGAACATCATCACATAATGATTCACCTATACTGTGGTGTGCAATAATCATTACTTCATGCTGCTAATTAACTAATATGTGCTATGAATTGTCCTTCAGAACTTCACAAATGGACACGATTCTATCTAAGCAGACAATTCAAACTATGCATGATGGAAACCACCCTGAACCATTATGATTGTCAAGATCGTAGCGAACAATCTTTCAAATACACTGTACGAAGCAATTTCCAACTTGCAAGTCGCTAGCAGGTCAACGACAATACAACACAGGAACCTTCCTGTTTAACACCGGGGTTAGAGAATGCGTTCTTCAGAGAATAACACGTCTCTTATGAACCTCAAAAACAAGTCAACCATGACTTCAACGCCCAACTGGCGCAACAACACATTGCCGTCCACAGACCAATGCTAGACTTGACACTGCCTCACTCAACTTTTCTCAACAAGTACTAAATCTACAGGGACAGAAAAAAAAAGTCCACTAATATCCAAACAATCATACATAACACCACCACCTTCCCTTCTCAATTTTGGTTTGCTTCACTCACAGCACAAACCAAACAAATAGATCTAATTTACCAAACTCTGGATTCAAGCAGCAAACAACTTCTAAAACAACTGTTCTTGTTTAACATTGCACACGATCAAACCATACAACTTATCCATAAGAACATAAAAAAATAGACTCTGTCTTGACATAATTAATTTACTAGAATCAACTATATTTACACAGCCATTGGGCACATATTAATTGGATGTTAACTGTGCGGCTTTTGTAATTCAACCCGTTTGACGATTTGTCCTATGCCCAACCAAAATTAATAATCACGGGGACACGATTATTACCCCCCCCCCCATACATTTGCTTTTTATCATCGGTCAGTGTTATAAGCACAAGAAATAACTGAACTCAGTTTAAAATAATGTCTGTAATTTAATACATCACAGTGGCGTTTCTTCGCCGCTCTCTTCTTCGTTCCATTAAACTGACCCTTTGAGCCGTAATTGGATATGGCGATACTTCTTCATTCTCGGTGTCATCACCGCTATCGTGTATTTCTTCCTGGCTATCAGTGTGTTGATGTTCACTCTCAGCTCGCACCAAGCATGGTTTTAGTCGGTTGAAGTGAACAATCTGAGTCGTCTTATGATTGCTCCTTTCGATCAGGTATGTAACATCCGTTACTCTCTTAACAATCCGCCATGGTCCAGTCCATTTGACCTATATTTTAGGTGATTTCCCTTTCTTTCTTTGAGTATGGTGCAACCATACCAGGTCACCATCACTGAAAGACTGACCATGAACTTTGAGATCATAGGCGACTTTCTGATGCCGAATAGCTGTGCCTATTTTTGTTCGTGCTTCCTCGTTGGCCTCCCACATTGCCTTTCTATATTCCGCCACAAATTGAGGCAGACTCTTTGGGGCCTCGTCTGGGGTTTTGCCAACTAAAAGATCCGTAGGGAGAATCACTTCTCGATCCAGCATCAGCTTGTTCGGGGTGAATCCGGAGGAAGTGTGCTCAGATGCACGATAGGCCATGCTCGTAAGAGAAAGGTATTGGTCCCAGTTTTCTGGTTTATCTTCCACGTATGCTGCTAACATCTGGCATAAAGTTCTGTTATACCGTTCCACCATCCCATTACACTGTGGATGATAGGGAGACGTTCGTGTCTTCTTAATCCCTAATATGACACAAAGCTCTTTGAAAACGGCACTTTCAAACTGTCGGCCTTGGTCAGATAACAGTACACGAGGTACGCCAAATCTACAAATGAAATTATCCAGCAACGCTCTTGCAACCGTGGTGGCTTCAATATTAGGCAGAGGCACCGCCTCAACCCACTTAGTGAAATGATCTCCGATTACAAGGATGTATGCATTTCCTTACTCCGTCTTTGTAAGAGGTCCCAAAATATCCAGGGCTACCAGCTCTCCGGCTTCCCCAGCCGTTTTGTCGACACCTAGATGTCCCCCGGCGGTTCCTTTGTGACATTGCTTTAGGACTTCTCGCCGCCAGTTGCATGGTACGATGATGAAATTTTAAACTGGCTTGCCGGAGCGATCTAGCCAAACTCGCACAAGCATCTCGTCTGACAACTCTAATAATCTGAATGCCCCCCCCCCCCATAAGGCCTTAACCTCTGTATTATTCCCCGATACTTCTTCCCAAGCAGGGCGTTGCTTTGCTTCAACCCAACTAATGACTTGTGATAAAGTGGCATCTTGTCTCTTTATCTATCCAAAATGTATCCCACTGTCCAGCCGTATAGCAGAGAACCCCACTGTACGTTTGCTACAGTATTTGCACCCGTTGCAAGGTAAGCGACTCAAACCATCAGCATTCGCATGTCGAGTTCCTGGGCGATGTTCTATCACAAAATCGTATT
>JAECUM010031213.1:25000-44966 GCA_016617855.1 Megalonaias nervosa
CTTTCTACCCAGTTTAAAAAAAAAAAACATTATGTAATGACCTTTATTGCTGACAAGCTTTTTTAAACTTTTTTACTACTTTTAGTAGCATGGGTCATACTTGATGAAGGATTCGAAAGGACTTCATGCCAGGCTACTTTCTATAAAACTGGTCAAATTCTATGAAGCGATATTGAGCATATGATGTTCCTTTTTATGTAAGCTGATCACGGATAAAATTCAAGGTACAATGCTCTCTGCCAATTGCAGTCTAGCTGAAATTGGTTCTTTCTTTCTCTTGAAACGAGAATTAAAACGAAAATTGTAATTTAGAGTTCTCAATAGACGCATACCATCTGGTGTTTATGCATGGAATTTGAATGTGACCCATAACTAATGCGTGAGAATCCCATCTTGTGCATTGTGTGGCGAATGATCATTTGTGTGGCGTTGTGTGGCATGTTACGACCCTGTAATTTAGTTACATGTGTGTTAAAATTTGAATTCTTTCTAATTCTTTTTATTTCATTTTTATATCATTAAATATAATTATACCACATACATTAAAAAATAGCATGCATTTAAAGTGTTGGTATAAAGCAATTTGATATACCAATACTATTGGTATATCAAATAGTGATCCGCCCATGGCGCAATAATACGCGTATATAAACATTCTCGCGAGCGTCTGCAAAGGATGAGAGAGAGAGAGAGAGAGAGAGGGTGGGGGTGGGGGTTATGGTCGGTTGTACTGTTGCTAAAGCAGAATAATGACTTAGATCAACTGTAAATATATTAAAATCTTTTAATTACCTGTCGTTGGTTCGTCAGTTGGCTTAGTTTCTATTCCACATTAATTTCCATGCGCCGGTATGTGAATGGCGTTCATGTGAATGACGTGGCTATCCCGGTGTAAACAGTGCTTTACTGTACTTTTATCATTAAAACCAATATGCAGAGGTGATTGTAAATAGCCACTCAATGCATAGAACTACATTTTGTACCGGACCCACTCGGGGATGTGAGGAGTTCATTCACTAGGTCAATACACAGCTGCATGTAGTAAATCTCAACTTCGTTCAAAGGGCAAATATATGTATTTGTATACTCGTTGTATACATTTTTCATTAAAAGGAAACTCAGCAAGCTTCGTTTCCTTTTAATGAAAAATTTATGCATCTCGTGGTATATCATTAATACAGCGTACATACTATACATATATTCTATATTTATACCACATACATTAAAAAATAACATGCATTTAAAGTGTTGGTATAAAGCAATTTGATATACCAATACTATTGGTATATCAAATTGTGATCCGCCCATGGCGCAATAATACGCATATATAAACATTCTCGCGAATGTCTGCAGTTGATTCTAGATCAGTGATCAATTTCCACAAATTAGTCACTAGTGACGTATGAAAAATAATGAGTATTAATAATCCCCATTTTCTAAATTAATTTAATATGGTACATATTTTCATCACAATCCTTTCTGATTGCTGTTCTCCCCTCCCCTCTCGAGCATAACGGACAAACTGCGCAGAAATGTGGAATGAGAGAGAAAAGGAATTTGGGCTGGATTAAAACCTTGAAATATAAATTACACCAAGTAACCTACAAGAATATGGTTCGTCGTAACGATACGTGTGCACTTTCCTTGGGATTTATCAACAGTGTTTATGATACAATGTTGCAAACCAGTAAATTCCTCAGTTACGTGGTACACATACTGTGATATATTTAATTTTATGTTTTTTGTTTTTTCTTAAACATACCATAATGTTCTAAAAAATCGATTATTATTATTTAAATATGAAAATGTCCAAAGCGCTCTCTCTCTCTCTCTCTCTCTCTCTCTCTCTCTCTCTCTCTCTCTTGACCATCGCAGCAGGATACGGGCTAAAGTCTTTGAAATGGCGAACGTAGAGGATTTTCCGACAATATCTCTGGACTTATGAATGATGGTAAAAGTTAAGTCAAACCGACCAAAGCACGAGAGAAAGAGACAGACAGACAGACAGACAGACAGAGACAGAGTTTTAAAGTCAAACCGACGAGAGAGAGAGAGAGAGAGAGAGAGAGAGAGAGAGAGAGAGAGAGTTTGTGGGTCGGTTGTACTGTTGCTAAAGCAGAATAATGACTTAGATCAACAGTAAATATATTAAAATATTTTAATTACCTCTTGTTGGTTCGTCAGTTGGCTTAGTTTCTATTCCACATTAATTTCCATGCGCCTGAAGGTGAATGGCATTGCGTTCATTTGATGGTGTAGCTATCCAAGTGTTGCTACTGCTCTACTTTTATTATTAAAACCATCTTTCATGTTTAAATCATAAGTGTGTATTATATTGATTTAATCAATGTGGAGAAAAATAGAAACCAAGAACAGAAAACAATCAACTTATCAATATGCAGAGGTGATTGTAAATAGCCACTACGGCAGAGAACTACATTTTGTAGCGGACAAACTCGGGGATGTGAGGAGTTCATTCACTAGGTCAATACACGGCTGCCTGTAGTAAATCTGAACTCCGTTCAAAGGGCAAAGATATGTATTTGCATGTGATATAAATAAAATATATGTATAGTATGTACGCTGTATCAATGATATACCACTCGTTGTATAAATTTATCATTAAAAGGAAACTCAGCAAGCTTCGTTTCCTTTTAATGAAAAATTTATACATCTCGTTGTATATCATTGATACAGCGTACATACTATACATATATTCTATATTTATTATTATGATGATGATTATGTTCGCAGGGTCTGATATTTTGTTAGAAACATCGTGTTTATTTAGAACGTAAATGTGACTCGCGTAAGCACGATTTTTGTATGACTGTTTTGTCATATTAAGCAAACAGTCGGAAATAGCTATGTAAATGATTGGTTGTGACCACGGTCATTACTAATAATACTTGTTGACATTCTATACTACGTTCGCGATATTTCGAAATCGTATGATTTCTTCGTACTTGTACATGAAATGACGTATTATTTTGCTTTAAATGGCCAGATACCTGCGAAATAGTGTAGAGTCATATTTTAACATCCTAGAGAGTCACATCGTAACATCTTAATAGAGTTTCTAAATACCTTAAGAAGAAGGTATTTTTTTGTGTAGAACAACATGTGTTTTGTTGTTGATGCTTGTACTTCGTCTACTTTCTAAATAATAATTATTTTCCCTGGAGAACTACACAATTGGCTTTGGACAAAGGCATTTGCTGAAATTAATTCTAAATTGGAACAGGACGATACAAATTGTGATTCACAGTGAAAATTCTGGACATTTGTGTTTAACCTTCGTCTGACGTCATCATCCGCCATCTTGGAACGGAAATGAGATTCAGACTTCAATTTAGAACTGTTTATTCACAGGACTTATGTATTTTTCACAATTTTAGGAAAAACTTTTGGATCTTCTTCGTAAATCGTAAGCCTTGTTTCATATTCTTACCTTTTCAGCGTGTTCTCTAGGGAAATAAATTATTTTTGTTAAAACTTACAAAGCTTGTTGTAGTCAATCTTTTCTTTATGTTACTTTAAACGAGCCGATACGTAACAGGCGAATGATGAATAGGTCTTAATTACCCTTGATTCTACTACGACAATTATCTAATGACCACGCGCTGTTCCAAAGACATTTGCTGTTCGCGCCAGTGATTGATATTTGCTGGACAACTTTTCAAACCTTGCTGGCCACTAATATAACTGTCACGTAAAATCATTATGAACAGGGCGGAACTAACAGGTGACCGATGTCACGCCAATGTGTGCATAATTGACTCCAGGTTGGACTGCACTGAGATTATCTTTCAAGTTTATGGAAGTTAGTGATAAAGGGATTCAATTATGACTTGATTGGAGTAACTTTTGATCAAATATAGACTTTTGGTCCATTGTATATCAAATCATAATCCATTAGACAACTGGAAAATATGGCGGCTATTGAAACCAGTTGTCAAAGACGAGTGGACAAATTTTTTATTGTTTTTACTGACAATTAATCTTCTTCAGTCTGTGAAATGTGTAAAAAAAAATAATCCATTTGTTTTAATTATTATAGCATTCAGTAAGAATTAACCAGATAATTACCCTTAGTAATTTATTTCGTGCTTTTGGAATTACTCAAGATTGAATAACGAGATGGAATAATTGTATTATATCAGATGTCTTCGTGAACTGATCAATTGCAAAAGCTGAAATGTGTATTTTATCTTTTCTGTCTCAGTATTATAAACGATATGCCAAAGAAATAACAAATTAGTAACAATTCTGATAAAAAGCAGAATAAATCTCCATAAATCTCTTGAACTTGTACGACAATTTAATAAGAGTGGAAAAGTGAATCTCGGAGGGTTAAACTTTTGTGAAAGATGGAAATACAGTGGTGATATGTGACTTTATGTAGGTACTCTGGAAAATCAAACAAGGTTGCCACTCGTTGCATTTCCCATCATCAAATATTCGTGCAGTGATCATGTTGTGTCAATGTCTGCTTCTCTGTTTCCTACATAATATCGTATAAATCTTTTTCTTTATTAAAAATTAGACAAGCAACTCCTTTTCCCCCTAGTAAGCTACGCTTCTTCAACAATATTTACCCGATCATAGTACCTTAGGAGAACTACTGCTACCTCGCAAACTGAGCCATCTAAGGGCAAAGACTTTTAGCTAAAAACATTATCATCGCCGTTGTTATGACTTTCTCCAGTTAATCAAGTTGGAACGAGGTACGGGGAATTTGAAGTGCGAGACAATAGGTGAAGTGCTTTGTTTTGATCTCGATCTCTTTCAATTGCTGGTGATCAAAGCGATTGGTTGGGTAGCCTATGCAGTACTGCCAAGAAAGGTTTATGATGATGCAACCGTAATGGCGGTGTCGGAGATGTCGCTGAGAGCGATAGCTTCAACCGTTTCGTGGTGGATGAACCATGTTTAGTGCAGTACCGATAGAGAAGCCAGTTATTCCTCCGCAACGTAAGCAAGCAAACTGATGACGTCTTCGTCCCTCAAGGTTTGCTACTGCGCCTTTTTCCTTTAGTAGACAAAGTACTACCGCCCATTGATTTTCTGCCTATATTATGCAAGTCATGTATTCGTAGACTGGCAACCGGAGCAAGCTACACATATAGAGTGATTTCAATCTTCTGTTTCCAATGTTTCCAGTGCTTCCACTTGGTCTTCCTATGGTCTCATTCTGTAATTCTGTTTCAGAGGAGACAATATATACAGGTGTAGCGCGACACGCGTCCTGCTTTATGAACTCAGTGTATGTGCAGGGCTACGTGCTATGGCAATTGCCTGTAAAATGGTGCACGTGGCCTCCAATACAAGTGGAGTATTGGAGATTTTTATTAATACTTACTACGTGGACGTTAAAATATCAATTCTAATAAACGTTACCTGTAGGAAAGACCATATGACTGTCAATACAAGTAAAATCACAGAAGCCTCGCTTATAGTAGCTATGAAGTGGATGCTAGGACTAAACTATGTATAGAAAACGTACCTGTGAGTATCTGGCTGCGGCGCAAACTATATAGCAATATAATTAATTTTTCTATTGTACATACAATAAATGCACATAAAACTGGACTGAAGCATAGCTAGTGATACTTACGATGTGGACGCTATAATATCCATTGTAAGACAATGTTACCTGAAGGAAAGGCAAAATGGCGACCCATACAAGTTAAATCAGTAAAGCTTCACGTAAATAATTACGACGTGGACATAAGACTAGATTAATTAAGAAACATTACTTGTATGTATCCAACCGTAGTGGAAATTATATAGATATATTATATGAGTTTACTATATCACATACCCGACGTGCACATATTTAAATACTGCTGATATTTGCAAAGGGCGCCTAAGAGTGTGAGGCAATGTGATGAAATTTTTACGTCGAGGAAAGAAAGAAAAACAATTGAGAAGTAATATACAGATTATTCTTCCATACGAAGAGAACACTCCGCCAACTTGCTTTATGGCTGAAACGTCCAGAATACTTGTATGTGGATTGTGAGGCCTCTCTGTCTGTTGAAGGCATGCAACTAGTCAGGAGTGGAAGTAATATTCACCGGATGTGGCGCCAATCCCTGTATCAGTGAGAAATCACTCTGGGGGCTGGATTTTGGAGGTAGTAGTCATTCTCGTCAGGTATTATGATCGTGTAACGTATTTGAAGAAGAAATCGTAACCATCAATTTGCTCCACGAACAGGAAACAAATCCTCGCAATGAGCTAATGGCTGTCGAAAAATGAATGACTTTTGAGAATTCAGTTTTGACTCTTGAGCTGTTCATTCTGATGCTTGAGGTTATGGGGATTAAGTGTCAAATGAAACTGAAGTTTTGAAACTTGATGGGAAAACCTAATGATTGGATTAAGGACGACAACTATTGGTCATCAGCATTAGTAGCAGGAACTACGTTTGACCGCGGATCAACATCATTTGTACCAACTTGAAAATTCCACACTTTTGCACGCTCCCTGTCAATTGAAATTCATTGAAATTTATTCAATAAAAACTAAATTTAAAAAATCATTAAATTTGTATAAAAATTGTATGTATGGATGACAAGTGATCCATGATAGGAAACCCAAGATGCTAGTCGGAACTGGGGGCCATAGCATAAGTTCATTTGTCATTTGCTCAAGTTAGCTAAAACTGTTATTGTGCAGGAAAGTGGAATGCATATAAATATCTAGGATCATATATCCGCCTAAAATGGTATTAAATGCTCAGGAATGATTTTGTTAATAAGAAACAGCACAACAAGCTTGGTTTAAATTTGATCATTCCTCATAAAGTGTTGCAGTTAAAACCGAATGAAAATGCATGGAAGATACATTGTGATTAGCATAGATGCCTTCCATTTTATCCATGTGGGACTCTAAGAATTACAAAAACCACACAATTTTGGTAACCATTATTTTATTTTGTTCACATATAAACCATTTAAACTCAAATGCATATCCCAAAATCAAAGAAGTTACAAAGATTTCCAACGATTGAACACCAGCATAGTATTTTAATGTTTGGGTGATAATTTTCTAAAAGCTAACCAAGACAGCTTATGAGTTATTTCACGCGTTTTTGTTCTCCACATCTTTCAAAGGCTCTTTTTTTATAACACTTTTATTTATCAAGGTCAGTCTGATTAAAATCAAGCTCTTTGACATAAAGGAGATCTGATGAACATCAGTACATGTTCTGTTGGACTTTTGATTCATCAGCCAAGTTTTATGAAAATGAAAAACTACGTTCTGATTGGATCACGCTGAATGATAATGTGTCCTATCCCAACAATACAACACTTTATGTGAAAGGTTACTAAAAATACGTGTACTGGGAATTCCTATGGTCACAAGAACATGAAACTTGGCTGCAACTGTCCAACTGATTTCTTTTCGAGATCTATTTGTTCTGAAGCTGATCTTGATTTTAATAATTTTGATCATATGAAATAAAACCTCAAGAAAAAGCATTAGAAATGACCAAATGACCAAAACGTCAGCCGTGAAATATTAGTTATATGTTTATTTGAGCACACATGTGTATTGGTTTTCCAAGGCAAAGATATTTTCCATTAAAAAACAAGAAAAAAGTGAAAAAGAAATGGTGATTGCAATTTTACTGCGTGGAAAAATTCATAAATGATGTACAAAAGGACAAATACAGGTACACAATACAAATAAGTTATATCATATGTCCCAGAAATGTCCCTCATTATCTTACAAACAATAAAAATGATTATTCATGCAATGTACATAACTGATCATAAAGGAGTTGTCGAAAGAGGAAAAAATGCTTAGCTCAAAAACTGAGGTAGTTCCAAAGATCAACTTAAGTTTATAGTTTTAGTTTTTGGTCCAGGCCTTTATTAGTGGTTAAGGTACACTCAAACGCAAATATAAAATGAACAACAATATCAATCTTGTACGAAAACTTAAAACTCCTGAGTTTCAAATCAAACACTATACATACCTGAAGATGGACATTCCTTATTAATCTACAACCATTCAGCTTCTAATTGCTGGCAAACAGAATGTAATAAATAATAGAAAAGGGCCCGCTACTAAGTTTGATTGGAACAATGTTTGGGAAGGGCTTGGAATTGTCATGTTCAAATTTATCTCATGCTGCAGCAATCCGTACATGACCCGGAGTCCCTTGCGTGCACGAGAATGAAGAATAGGTCCAATGTGCCCTAACTGCATATCGTGAGGGGCGAGTCATGGGGAAATCAGTCTTGCCTTTCGATGTGTCATATGATGCATTATGCATCATCTCCAGTTTTGCAACGAGTAATCCGTGTTGCAAGTTTTCTACTATGTGAAGCAGGTAATGAAATGAAAATTAACGAATAATTTCAACATATTAACTTTGTGGATGAATGAAAACAGTACATCAGCCTCTGTGTTTGGCGATGCTGAGGAAATATTGAGAAGAATATGTTAATTCATATGATATTAACAAAGTTCAGTTTTACGTTTTAAGCCAAGTAAATTCAAGAAACTCACCAATAACTACGCTTGCCAAGACATTGTAATTTACAGAGCAGTTATCGGGGTATTTTTACACACACATACATACACACGCGCGCGCGTTTAACGTGTTAAATATGCATATAATGTGAGAGGGGTGGGTTGCATCCACAGGTTAAGAATAACAAGACTGGGTCCTTTTTAAAAACTGCATTTTCTGATACACATTCTCTGTCCTTTCTCCCCTAGCATGATACAGTGTTGAAACTAATCTATAATACATGCCCAATTTTATCAGTACAACAAAAACAATTTTCGTTCGTTTTTCAAATAAAATAGAGATTAATGAAACTTACTATTTTGTATCCCATAATTCTTGGGGTGGCATGTTGTATTATTCGTTGTGGAAGACGTTTGTGTCAGCACACCATTACTCTTTTGCGCCATGTATTTCTCAAAATTAACACGAGTTTTCTTTTTCAGCAACAGATTGTTTCAGATAGTTAAACCTCATCCATTGAACTGTACAGTCTCATCCTTTTAACTGTACAGTCTCATCCTTTGAACTGTACAGTCAAGTATAAGTCATCATATGAGTCATCTAAAGCAGCCATGAACGGCTTGGGGTGTTTGCATGAAACCGTGCCTGTGAACTTTGATTTGAACACATTGTCCCGATACGTGGTGATGTTTTCCATCTTTTTCTGTTCCCAGTCATTGAAGATATCCTTCACGTCCAAGTTGTGTTGATATCCACTCTCTCGGCAGAGATCCATCAAATATTCTGTCTGGAAGTCGATTTCTTGAACAGTGGACGTCACACGTTCTAATTTATGGATCCAGCTAGCTATATCAACCGCCATCGTCTCTTTCTCCGGCAAGGTTGCCTCACCCAAAATGACGCGGCAAGCCCAAAAGCTCTGGACATCAAACATGGTCATGGTGTAGTACTGGTCCTGCATGCCGATATACATCAACTTGTTGTTGCCACTCTTGATCCAAACGATTCCTTTGTACAGATTTGGCGGATATAAACTGTTTTCCGTTTGCAGACGGAGATTGTCCGGCAGGAAGCTGAAAGTGTGTTTGTACCCTGTACAGTAAATTATAGCATCCACTTCGGTCGAGGTTCCATCCTTGAAGTAAACAGTTTGTCCCTCTATTCTCTCCAGAAGCGGTCGCTCTTGAATTTGTGCCGGCCATTTGAAACCCATGGGTCCCGATCTAGAGCAACATACGATATTCTTCGCCCCAAATTTTACACACTGGAGTGAAATGTCCTCAGCGGAGTAACTGGAACCTATCACTAGTAGTTGTTTCCCTTTGAACTCGTGCGCATCTCGGAAGTCATGACTGTGAAGGACCCTTCCAGGAAAGGTTTCAACCCCCTTAAAGTAGGGAACATTAGGGACAGAAAAATGTCCAGTGGCTACTACAATATGACTAAACTGCTCCGGGGGTAAGTCTTTATCGTTAACTTGGTCCCTAGCCCAGACAGTGAAATTATCTTTGTCAGAGTTGTAGACCACGTTCTTTACTTTAGTGTTGACTCTAACAAACTTTCTTGCATTGACTGTCTTCCATCGCCCTTTGGAAATATATGGGAATAAAGTTAACATGGTAATCTTAAATAAGAAATTTGAAAACGATTGATAATATTTGCCGAATAAAGAAATAATCATTGATTGAATTATTTAAGAATTGTTCTAAATATACCAGATATCTAAAATGTCATTTCTTTATCCAGAACTATTCCATTTCTTGAAAAACAAAAATTATTCCTTTCAAATTCATTAGGATTTGTTCAGAACATTTCAACAAATTAACATTGTTAGATGGCTAGTTAGGTAGATATTATGAGAAGTTTAAAGTTTAAGTTTAAAAAATGTTGAGTGTTCATTGATTCTCTCTCTCTCTCTCTCTCTCTCTCTCTCTCTCTCTCTCTCTCTCTCTCTCTCTCTCTCTCTCTCTCTCTCGTGAAATTATAGTATTAGTTTATCGCACATCCTCAGTAATATATTTTCAAGTACGAATCAAAAGTCGTATCACCAAGTCTGTGTTTCTTATTTCTTCTATGTTTAAGTGTTACAAATGAATGTCAATTTTATAAAAATGGATGAAGAATATTTGTATAAAATAAGATCACATTTGGCTTCCATGAAAATAACAGTTAAATAAAACAAAACGTCAACATACAGGACTTAATTAAATCCAACCTAGAATAATCAAATACTGTCTTGCAGATGAATCAGTATTATATGTAAAAAGAAAGTGTGAGTTGGAGAATTACCATTCAAGTAGTCTAGGATGACTTCTCGGGGAGGGAATGACGGAATGGCTTTGCCAAAATATTTGTCGAAAGTATAGTCCGGAAATTCCAAACATTCCTTCGGGCCATTGGTCCACAGATGGCGATACATGCTGCCGTGTATAGGTTCTCCGTGCTCATCCACACCTGAAAATTAGGATTAGCAGTAGTAGCAACAATTGTATCATGATAATGAGAAAGATTTGTAGCTGATTCTTTCCCATGGAATCTTTTGAAAACAATATGCTTAGAAAATATGATGGACATCCAATACGCGTCTATGCAGTTACCGGAATTTGCCGGAAATTTATCTTTCGTCGCCTGGCCGTCAGGTGTCGTGCAGGTAAGGTAGGGGACAGTGAGCAGGTTGTTATACTGATGTCAGACGGTCTTTATGACTTTTCCATCGACCGTAAATATATATTTAAAAACAACACACAGAAAAATGTCTCGGGATACTCTCGTGTATACAGTATGAAGTTTTTACCATCTCCATATTTATTAATTCTAATCCCAGCGTGATCGATGTTCATAATTATATAAATAATTGATGATGCCTTTGTGCTTTAAAGGCATTTATTCTAAAGGTGTTGCGTTGAAGGAAGTGTCCTTTAGGTTAAATACAAAGCATATATTCATCAGTTCTGAAAACATATTTATTCCTACTGACGGTAAATGCTAAACTGTATCCCAGATTGATGTACAACATAATTATTCCTATTGATCGTAATGCTAAACTGTATCCCAGTTTGATGCAATACAACATAATTATTCCTATTGGTCGTAATGCTAAACTTTATCCCAGTTTAATGCAGTACAAATAATTATTCCTATTGGTCGTAATGCTAAACTTTATCCCAGTTTGATGCAATTACAACAGAATTATTCCTATTAATGGTAAATGCTAGGCTGTATCCCAGATTGATGTACAACATAATTATTCCTATAGATTCTTATGCTAAACTGTATCCCAGTTTAATGCAATACAACATAATTATTTCCATTGATGGTAAATGCTAAACTGCATCCAAGATTGATGTGCAATAGTAAATACCTTCTTCAGATATATTTTCCGAGACCTGAGCAGAATAAATCTGGTTTCACAAATTAGAGAGTAGCTAAAAGAATGTTGCTGAATTGCATCACAACTATTCTTGAATTGAAGGTCACTAGATAGTTTCGCGAGTAAACAAGCAATCAAACTGAGTTTTGTACAAATGCCATATTTTATAGTTGACAATATGAATTTTAAAAAAACATTAGAGTAAGTACTTTCATTACAATAATGTAACCTCTTCAGGAAACATTTAAAATATAAACTTAATTAATGTTGAACAAAATAGAAACTGATTCACACTTAATGAAAGTTTAAGAAAATAATTTTATGATTTTCTTTTGATTTGACGATTTTTAATCAACGAAAAACTTATACTAACTTGAATAATAATGGCAAATAAGAAAAACTTGGCTATGTATATTAATTGTACATTTAATAAAATTTATTATTATTATTATTATTATTATTATTATTATTATTATTATTATTATTATTATTTTGCATAGTAAAATGTGTACAAGATGTGTCGTGAAAACAGGAAAACAAAAATGTCACCCCAATGATATTTTCACAATGACGTTAGTAGTATGTAATAATGCCAGTCCGAGCACAAAAACTGATGTCATATGATAAACAAATTTATTTTGACAAGAATTTTGTCCCTTATCATGTGCTCTTGTTATATAAAAAAAAACATACGATATGATATGGTAAACAAGTTTATTTCACTAGAGTTTTGTCCCTTATCATGTGTTATGGTTAAGTAAAAATACCAGTTTGAGCACAAAATATATTTTCTGCTAACACATCGATTAACCTTTATGGTTAATTTTGTTTTGTGTTCAGACCGACCACCTCTAAAATACGGATTACTGCTGCCATCTCCTAATGGTGTTTAGAAGGTGGTGGTGTGAATTAATTCCACAAGCGTATCCCTGGTGATGCCGCACATGCTGTGTTTCATAATAAGATCCTTATCGTAGGTCATAAGTGATGTTCCTTGGTCGTACAGTTCTTTTTGTTGTTGTGCTGTTAAGAAAAACCCGATCAGGCCCACGCCCCAGAAATTTCGGGATAGTTCATTTAACAGAAATATCGATGTTAAAGAGGTAGATGTTAATGATGGCATCTTTGAGGTCCTTGCCTTTTTCGCTGATGACGTGAGTAATGTACCCGGTCTCAGACATGTGTTAATCGATGAGTTGCGTGATTGCAATCCTTAAACTCTTTGGAGGTGATACCGCTACAATTGCCTCGGCGATCGAGTTGATGTCGCCGTTATCAAAGCCGGAGAAAAGCACAAAACAAACCTGTGTTTCGCCTTATGTACTTGGGTAAATCGTAATACAATTGAGTCAAATAAATGCTTTTACAATGTTTATTACGCGATAACGACATATACTCACAAATTTTAGTCATGTTATCGCGGTCTATCTTGATGTCGTCAAACACGATAACTGTATGTACAGGATCGCCTTGGTTGTTCACATCCATGCCAGAAAGTTCTTACACCAGGACTACTTCGTCAGGTTCGGTAATAGTAAAAACAGAATCATTGTCCGTGTGTTGACATAAGGAATTGTTAAATTCCGATAAAGTTTTGTATTTGTCTTGTTGATGGTTTGACGTATAGATCACAACACGATCGTAATTAACCATGTTGTTTAGGAGCAAATTCATCAACAAATTCGTTTTACCTCGATCAGCAGAACCAATGATCATGTAATGACAATCCGGCAGTGGAAAATGTTATTTATACTTCTTTTGCAGCTTGTCATGAGAATCAATATTAATGATGTTGATTTTATAAATAATGTCGTACACAGCATTCGGAACTTTAATAGGATTAGGAGAAGACGATCCTACGCTCGAACAAGAACTCGTCAAAAAATAGCTATTGGGCCGGGACACCATGACCTGAAATTTAAATACGGCGGAGTATGTCATTAGCGGATTTCAGAATCATTATCTTCCATTACGCTGCTAGATGGTCCCACGTTGAAACGATGGGCAATACTAAATTAGCTTTAGCTGTTGGCACTATGACAGGTAATATCAACATGTATGGAAGATCCTTGTACGGACTAATCGCAGCCAAGGATAAACCAGAATTTGTCCTCATCTGAAACCATATCATGGGTCGATCACCATGAACCTAAACGCCACTATTACAGGATTACCCACATCTACACCTAATTTGGACACTACAGTTGCTAGTTACACAATTACGCCGTCAGCAAAACAGGTGATATTCTGGTGGGAAAAATCACCATCGATCGGGACACTACTAACAACGGGGGCTTGCTCATGGCCACCGGGACGAAATTGTTCGTAACGGAGTACCTATCCACGATGTCCACTGAAGTGGCTACTAATGACTATGTGGACAGAGGCCGCGTCAAAAACAACAAAATTTACTAAAACAAAAATTTATTTGGAACAGAACCGAGTGTATATGCAGCTCAGATCACTAACAACACATTGAGAGTAGCGACGAATGCAGGTAGCGAACTCCTTAGGCACGTTTTTATCGCGTTTCAACTCTCAGCACGGCATATAGATCAAACCGGAAACAAGCACGTTTATGATAACATTAGTGTTAGCCGAATTCACGTCCGCATTAATTCGAAGCAATATCCCGGACGAGAACTCGAATGTAATTTCGATATTGTTGATAGAAATTACACTGGTGCATACATGATGTTGATGGGGGCCAAGCAAACATATCAGGATATGAATACAAGCACTTAAATTGCCTTAGATAACTTTGCATCTTTATATCCCATCTTTCATTTCGATGTCTCTAACCATCACGAACGACTCAAAACTTCTCCAGCGGATATCGAGACCCGATTAACAGCAGCTCCTGCAGCGGATTACACTTGTTACGCTTTAGTAGCCTCCGATCGATTCATGACGTTAGAAAGATGGATGTAATCTTTTAAAAAACGATCAATGTGTAACAGTGGAAACGCTTGCATTTCTAAGGCTGTTCAAAAGACAATTATGGTCTCAAATATCTCATTCATACTGTATTAAATGCCACATCGCAGCCGTTGCTCTGTTACTCAGAAAAAATGTAGTGGTACTCGCACTTCAGGCCGATCCACAAGTGGTGGTGCCCGTGGAAATGCTCGCATTTCAGGCATTAGTGCCTGGAGTGCGTATGAGCTCAAAGGCGGCAGCATTGTTTCTACTATAATTCCTGTTATCAAAAAGTTCGGGGATTAACGTTTAACTTCGATGCTATATACAGTGGATGTAGCTGCAGCAGCAGGAGCGGCCTCTGGAGTTACAGATGAAGCGGTGAAAGGTAATAGTGCATTACTCTAGGCGATAACAATGTTATTTCTAATCGAATGTTTCTCACTTCGCCCACCGGATACATAACAAAGTTATTTCTGGAAGTGCTTGCACTTCTAGACCTAAAAAATTTATAGCATTCATTAGAAATAGGATTAGTTAGAAATAACAAAGTTATTTCCGTAATGCTGTACGTTCCTGTATGACTAACTTTGTCAGCGTCGCAAAAGAAAAACATCGCAACAGGAGGGCAATGTAAATAAATCCACTATCGGTTAAACTCGATGCGCTTGTAGTGCGTACTGCTCCCAACGGTGCTGACCAACTCATGCTTTCTATTCATCAGGCCATATCATTGGTCAAACACGCTGAAGCACGAAAAAGGCTCATCTACAAATTATCTGCAACAGAATAAACGAAACAAATGGGGTTCATCGGACCCTAATTGTTCGGTATTGCAGCGCCGTTATTGCCTGAACGTTTAGGAAATGTTCTCGGTGGAAAAGGACTCCAACAGCCCGGCAGAGCAAACAGTCGTGGTCGTAATGTTTCGTTGAAGCACCAAACAAAAATAAGAAGTATATGTATTTGTAGTGGGTTGTGTCTAATGCAGAGGACGTAAAATTATAGGTATCGATATCCACAAAATTAGAGGCGAACTCCCTAGGCCTAAAGGAGGATGGACATTATCCGGACATGAATATACAGGGCCAGGAACCCTCTCGATCGACAATTAAATGAAAACAATCGACCACTACCGGTCAAGAGTCTTATAATAATGTGGACGTTATAGCGACGCGACATGATATTTGTTATCGGGATCAACCGGATGATAAAGCCCGATGCGACAAGGTGATGTTAAACGAATTACGGCATTTAAAACCAAAACATTTTCTCGAGAGTCGACGGCAGCTTAGTACGGAGATCATAAGCGCTAAACATAAATTGGGAGTAGGTGTAAACCGGAGGAGCATGCTGAAGAACTGCACAAATCCGTACCAAAAACCTTTCCACGGCGTAAAATCGTCCCTGTGGGTGTAGATGATATTTGGTCAACAGATTTGGTGGACGTGAGAGATTATAGCGCTCATAACGATAGAATCAAATTTTTGCTCACCATCGTCGATGTTTCAGCAAATTTGCTTGTGTTGTGCCTTTACAAAATTAAAAGAATCGTCTATTGTGGACGCGTTAAATAAAAGAGAAAAAAAGGAAAATTATGGGTGGATCATGGCAGTGAATTATAGTAAAAGACCGTCTCGGATTAGCTCCAAAAAATAATATCATGTTATACAGCACGCAAAACTAAGGCAAGGCTGTAGTTTAACTGGACATTTAAAAATCTCAAGTGGAAAAGGTTCACAACCCATAATACTAATCAGGATTTAGATGTTTTAACATAAATCGTAGACGAATATAATTACACAATGCATAATAGTCTTACAATAACAGCCATAAAAGCACGTCAAAGTGAGCATAAACAGAAGGTGATAGATACCTTATTGTTTGTATCCCACAAATTTAATCGGGTGAGAATCAGCAGACGAAAAAGTACGTCCGAACATGGGCACATGCCCAACTGGACCGAAGAAATATCTGTGGCGGATAAAGTTCAGAATACATTACCTGTAATCTACACGCTTAAAGATGCAGCGGGAGAGCCTACTGAAGGTTCGTTTAACGAGCACGAAATGCAAATAAAAAAATACCAGGAAATATTCCAGACAGGAAAAGCTTCGACTAGAGGGACAAAAATCTCTCGTCAAATGATTTGGTTATCCCGATAAATTTAATTCATACTTCCAACTGCGGCGATGAAGGTGTTAACACCTTCGACGCTAAAACCTTAGAAAGGATATTATCGGAAGCCGCTAAAACATTTTTGCCTAACAGTAGCCGACAATTTGCAAGGCACTCGGGTAATCCCATCACGTCAAAAAATACGTTTAAACATATAATCGAATTTAATCTCATTCGGTCACGCAGTGGGGAATGAATGATTTGATTGAGTAGGAGGTAAAACGGTTCTCGTTTTGGTGCATTAAAATTAAAACGTTTGAGCTTATTGCAGATGTGATACTGATGTTTATATTTTCGTACCAGTTGTTGATGGGTCTCGTAAACCTGGACACGACGATTATGCTCTCACCGGGCATTAGGCTTAAGTTCATCGGAAAAAATCAGCTCGTGTATGTAATTCAAATCGTTAGTCGCTAAAGCAGCGATCTCATAAAAATATTTCAACAAATCTTCTTCGACAGGCTCAGACACTATTACCACATCCGGGAGGTAATGAAGATCGAAATTCCCTGTATTCATTTTTATATTGTATTCAATTATTCATTTGATTAACAATAAATTAAAGAAAACGAGTACTGGATAAGCAGTGGAGTTTAGACCAAGATTCTAGGCTTTTGCGAGTTTCGATAAGAGTTTTTACTTTTTTGTAGATCCCATTACGATCGATGAGATCGTGGCAAAATCAGAAGCATCCATACGACGAGTTTTAGCATTGCAACTCAAAGAGCATCCCAGTCTTAAATTTAATATCATTGTGCAAGTACTTTTTAGACATATGGTGGAGGATAAAATCTATCTAATTTTGCTACGAGCGCTTTTTAACGCTGATAACATTGACGTGAATTCGCTCTACAAAAACAATAGCCAAAGACGTCCATAAATTTCAGGGTAACGGATCAGGATGGGTACCGGTAGGGGTGACAGGATTGGTCATCAACACAATTAAATATAACTCGCCAAGAGCGAGTTCCTGGTTACCACTTCCTAATCTAATAGCGGCTAGTCAAAGCTGCATCAAGGTCAACAATAACGACAAGTGTTTTAAGTGGGCTGTGTTACCTGCACATTATCCAGCGGCGAGAGATCCAGACCATACTGATCATTACAAAGCCTACGGAAAGACATTAAATTTTACCGGGATACAATATCCAGTTCTAACAGAGGATGTACCCAAACATGAAAAAATCACATCGCCATCAATTTATTCGGATACAACGACAATGTTTATCCACTCAGATTTAGCAGGTGATGAAAATTATGACATTTGCATTGACCTCTTGTACGTACAAAAGGATCACAAGGAAGATCATTATTGCTAGATTAAAACTTTCTCGATGTTATTACACAAACAAGCCAACAAGAGCGAACATTAAATTTTATTGCAAAACAAATGTTTAACCGGGTTTAGAAAATAAAAGGATATTCAACTTCTCGGAAAGGATAGTGTTAACGTGATTGTGATGAAACCGCCTAAGGATAAATATGAAAAGATAACCTTCAAAAATTTTCATTGTCAAATTTGGATTCCTTTGGTCATATATGCCGATTTCGAAGTGTTGATTATGCCGATAGATCAGCAGCAGAATGAATCCGCTCAAAAACTATATACGATCGCGTATCAACAGAATGAACCATAAAGTTTTCTTTATAAAATCGTTTGTGTTAACGACCATTATAATTCCAAGGTTAAACTGTATCGTGTGCCGGATTACTCAAAACATTCGTTCGTGGTTTATTGACAGAGGTGGATAAAATAAAATCGATTCTACAAGCTCAATTGATTTTAACCGAGCAGGACAAGATGAACTTCGACAACACTGTAAATTACTTGATTGCTGAAAATTATTAGAAAGTGACCAGGATCACCTAGATCGAGTTCGGTATCATTGTCATCATACAGGCATATATAGAAGAGCTGCTAAAAAAAACAGCAATTTACATTTTTTCAAAAATTATTTTATCCCGGTGGTCATGCACAATCTGCGCGGATACGATTCGCATCTGATAGTAAAATATTTTGGTAAATTTTCGCAAAAAAATCAAATGTATCCCTAACAAATTTGAAAAATACATGGCATTCTAGTTAGGCAAGTTAAGAATATCGATAGTTTTCAATTTATGGCTGCGTCGTTAGATGATATCTTCAAAACCACGTAACAATTTCGGCACACACAAAAAAATAAATAAGACGATCATATCGTTGTCGTGTTTCGAAAGGGGGTTTATCCATACGAATTTATGAACGATTGGAAAAAATTTGAGGAAATCGTCATTATGCAAAGAAGAATTTTATAGTTCTCAGACAGATTCAAGTATCACGGAGGCGCATTACGCTCCTGCGTTAGAAGTATAGTAGTGTTTGGAATGACCACCATTGGAGATTATCACGACTTGTATTTGACACAGATGAGTTTTTGCTCGCTGACGTCTTCGAAAATTTCAGGGATGTGTGATTAAATTATTGCGGTTTAGATCCTTGCTGGTAGTATTCGTTACCAGGATTATCTTGGGACGCTGCATTAAAAATCAGCGGGGTCATGTTAGATTTATTTATAGACATGTTCAATTTTGTCGAGAAGGGAATTCGAGGAGGCATCAGCGTCATTACTCACAGACATTCCGTAGCTAATAACAAAGTTTTGCCCGATTACGATCCTAACAAGAATCCAAATATATCATTTATGAGATAGTACTAACCTTTATGGTTAGGCAATATCACAGCATATGCCTGTAGGAAATTTCTCGTGAATGAACCCGGAAAAATTTACACGCTCAACAGCGATGGTGATACTGGTTATTTTCTCGAGGTCGATTTATTTCATCCTTAAAAATGACACTAGCAGCATGACGATTAACTGCTAGCTCCGGAAGGTTTACTGGTGACCGAGAACATGATGAGCCCTCATACACCCTACCTAAAACACATTAGAATGTGGAGAAAAAACATCTTCATTAGTACCCAATCTAATGAGGAAAAAAATCATTACGTAATTCATTATAAAAATTCC